>PVHY01016120.1:0-34437 GCA_004024945.1 Uropsilus gracilis | reverse complement strand
TTCTTGAATGATTTTCGGGATCTCAGGAGTGACTCAGGGGTTCAAGCCCTCTACCTACAGAGTAGCTTTTGCTCCAGCAGTACCCTGGTCTGCCTGACCTCCTGCAGAGGGGACAACAGGAGAGTGCCACACATGCATTAGCGCACAAACACTGGAAAGGCTTGGGAGTGGGAGCCACACGCACTTTGGGGATCACCCACTATATGCTAGGACCAGGATGAAGTCAGTCACACAAGCACTGAACTTGCATTCTTAGCCCCTCCTTCCAGTACTCTGGGCTAGTGAGTCCCAGGATGAACTCCTCCTCTCAGCCCAGGGCATTCACAGCTGAGGCGGCTGGCCTGAAGGCACATCTATCATGGGCACAGACATCATGAAAACCGCCAGAGGCCAACTGAGGCTGACACGCAAGGTTCAGGTGTGGAGGTGCGACTGACCAGGGGAAATAACTGTCATAGGAGCCTGGACTTGGGGGTCCCAGCTCTGCCACCACTGTGAACTGCAGCATGCTACTTACCTTTGTCCCCCACCAACCAGGAACAGGTTTTGAGGGCTCCCTTCTCTGACCTGACACAATAACGTGTGTCACCAAGGAAGCAACTAAAGATAATGTCTAGAAAGAAAGAACTAGAGCAAAAGCTGCTCCCCACATCCCAGAAACAGAGACCAAGGACAGGCACAACAGGAGCCCCTGACACAGAGTCTATAAGCTCCCAAAGGAAGCTCCTTTCCTTTCAACCTTCCCAGAGAGCCTTGAGAGACCCCAGCTCACCAAACTCGAGAACAGTCAGGAATCTGAGCCCACACAAGAACTGGAAATTATCAGGGGCCCAGGACCTTCAGTTCTCATCTCCAAAACTAAAAAAGTACCCAGAGTGCTTCCTATCTAACCAGATACAATAGGAAATGGTTTTGTTTTGTTTTGAATGAATATAAATGCCAATCTTGCCAGGTACAAAGTAAATGAAGGCATATACTTTTCCACTCAGGACCTACACAAATTATTTTATTTGGAGAGAGGAGACTCACACACTCCATAGGTTCCCCCTTCACAATCAGAACTCACCAGCTATTGCTCTTCTCATGAGGTAACAGCAAGCTGGCTACAGTGTGTGAATTTACAGTACCAGTGTTCAGTGCCCTTCATGACTACAAAGTGTAGCATGCAGGCCACTTCCTATCCAACTAAAGCCAGGCTGTGTACCTAAAGCTGGAACACCCTCCTCTGGCCTCATCCCAAGCTGCCTGAAGCTCCGGGATGGCTGGCATGAGGACCAAGAGCAGCTGCACTGAGGGCCCCTGTCTCAGCAAGTGTGTGTGCCCCTCACTGAAAAGTTCTCCTGAGGAGGCTTCATTCGGCATCTGCAATAGGAAGTCACCCTTGTGCCCCATGGGCATCTAGCTCATCAAATCCAAAACCAAACTCACCATCCTGACGCCACCCTCTCTGGAGAATACCACCACCGCCACTTCTCTCCTCAGCTCCCCAATCCAATGGACATTCCCTTCGGGGCAACTGCCACAGTCCCAAACTGGCCTCTCTGCCCCCAGTCTAGAGCCTGCCTCTCCATTGTCCAAGTCCTTGTCAGGACAACTGCTTTAGGAGGAAATCATTTTTCCCAGTTTCCTGACTTCTGTATGGCCCAGCCCATGCTAGAACGCCCAGCTGTGTCTTGCTACATTCCCTTGTTCCTTTGTTTCAGTTAGCCCAACCTAACTCTAATGCAACCTCTGCATAGGGATGTTACCTTTCCTCCCTGCCAGGTCTCAGCTCAAACACCACCCTTCTGAGGAGCCCTTCCCATGCCCTGCCACGGCATCCTGCTCTTCTGCCACCATAGTCATGACTGTGCTCCGGATCTGTGGGTGCAGTTGTCTTTCTCCCCCAGGGGTTGTCAGCCAGAGACAGGCAAAGGTCACATCTGCGTTCCTTCCTCTGGAGCTCCAGCGCCTCGTGCAACACTTCACAGAGAGCATGCTTATTACACAAAGTGAACTCAGTGAGTCCCTCCATCCTTCAAGAAAGCCTGCCATTTGTGGGACTGGTAGCTTTCATTCTACATGTGTAATCAAGCCTTGTAGAAGCCTGGACAGAGGCAGAGGGTCTCAAACTTCAGCGGGTACCAGAATAACACCACGACACAATGAAGCACACATACTGGACCCCAGCTTCTGGAGGTCTAGGATAGCACCTGGAAACATACATTCCTAGCAAGTGCCCAGGTGCTGCCACCTGTAAGTTCATGGGAAGTTACCCCATCTGGAGGAAGAGTGAGAGAGGGAGCTGAGTGGGCTGGCTCCCACTTACCCAAGGCCAGGCTAGAAATCTAAAGAGCCTTTCCTGAAAGCTTCTCCCTGCTATCCCCTCCCCAAATGTCTTTCACTGGAAACTTCTTACCTGCCCCTTCTCTTCCCAGCACTCTTGCAAGAAACTGAAAAAGGAAACCATAACGGAAAGGGCTTAAAAGACAACAGCCCTCAGGGCAAGCCACCAAGGGAATCTCAGGCTGTCACTCCCAACACACTCCCGAAAGGACTGCTGGTGATCTCTGGGGCTCACAAGTGGCCTTCTGGCCCCTCCCCATCAAAGTAATCTTTTTACCCTGGGCAAAACAATTTCAATTTCTGGTCTGCATGGACACAGGAAAATTCCTTTAATGTTGGAGATTTTTCTTTTATCACTCTTCGAAAAAGGAAACACCAGTCAATTGTTCCCTCCTGGGACTAGATAGATGTGGTAGAGAAAAGGTTTCTACAGCTAAAATTTATGCATTTCTACACACAGGCCCTTCACCTCAGTCTTTAAAATTACACATGAGGCACCATCACCCAATTACCTCAGGCCAACTGCCGGCTCCTGTGTAGTGAGGCCTGGCCTCGCAGCTGTCAGCAAACTCAGCAGTATCCTAATCTATCAGTGTTCAAAGCCAACTGAATAGAAGAAGAACCCAGGGAAAGACAGACAGAAACTAGCCACTGTCCTTGTTCCTTCCCATGAGTCAGGCCCGGTCAGGCAGTGAGTCAAATACAAGAGGAAACTGACTGCCCAAAGTCATTTACTCCTCAGCTGCTGTCACCTCTGAATGTCCCAAGCCTTCTGACACCCGGAAACCCCCTACTCTTCTCTTCCTGGGACTCCTGCTACAAAATTATCCAAGAAGCCAGCCTAAACCTCTCCTAAGCTTGTTACATATCCTTGAAAATGGGTATATGCGATAATTCAGGTACAAAGCACAATACTATCTTAAGACAGGTCACATAAGTAGAGGTCTACCTCTGAGATGGAATGCTATGCAGTCACTTAAAATGACACTGCAAAAGATATTCACTGACAAATAAGAAAGTTTACTCTCTATTTCCATGACCAGAAGGCAGATCCTGAAACAGTTGGCCCTCTTTTTATAAGTGGGGAATGAAGAAAAGAAAAATAGAAGGGGGAGAGGAAAATAGAAGATAGAGGACAGAGAACATGCAAAATACGAAAAGTGCTTTTCTCTGAGATGGATTACTTTTACTTTCTTCGTTTTCTAAAATCTTCTACAAAGAACATGTACTGTTCATATAAAATGAATTCTATAAATAGGGAACATAAGAAGCATACAATGTGTGATTTAAAGAAACTATCCCACAGCACTAAAGTGTGTCAAGGGTGAACAGGAGGTGGGCCAGACAGCAGATGAGGGCACTATAAATAAAGCCTCTCCACACACTCATTTAGTCACTGTCCCTCAATGGAAGACAACTGCCCCCAGTGGGACAGGGGGAAGATGAAATGTGGCCATCTTACTTTAGGGAAAAAGGCTCAATTGCCCTTCTCAGAAAGTGATGAGAAAATAGCTTGGCAAAAGCAGGTAGCAGGTCTAACAGTGGCCTGATTAGTGGGTATTTCCCAAAACCCAGGACCCAAATTTAAAATAAAAAGTGACCCACATTCCTGTACCAAAAGTTATAACACTCAATGTGACTAGTGTCACCTCACTTCCATCACCTGTTCTTGGGAGGAGCGTATGAGATCATCCTTAAAACAGCACTTAGGTCACTAAGTGCCTGGCACACAGTAGGTGCTTGAAACCATTAGCTGGCATGATTATTATTACCATGACCTCAAAGACACTCTGAGATGAGGTTCAGATGTGGTGCAATGGAGGGAGCAGGAATGAGGTCTAAGACTCCTTTACTTTTATCCCAGTACTCGGTTGGGTTCAGCAGCAAGTCTGTCCAGGGAGGGCACCTTCCCTCATCCTCTTGGGACCAGAGTAATTTATTCAGGGCTTAGGTCTAAGGCATCATTCAGGGGTGGTTTGGTGTGCTGACAGGTCACTGGGGTGCCTAGAAATAAAGACAGCACAGTAAGTACCCCTGGTACTCCACAGTCAATGCCACCCTCAAACAAGAAAACAGCACATGAGGCCTCTTCCAGACATTTTATTGGGACAGTGGTGGAGGTTGGGGTAAAAGCCCTCTAACCCCCACCAGTTCCATTGCTCCAGGTCATATCACATTCTACCACCAAATAAATCTTCCCCTAAAGCATTTTTATCAAGTTAACCCCTATTTCAAGTAGTTCCTCGCTGTCTACAGAGTGATCGAGACTTCCCAGCCTAGGGTTGCAGTCTGGCAGACAGGCCTGCGTCCAGCCTCCTGTTGGCCTCCAGTGACCCCTGTGAGCACAGCCAAAGTCCCAGGAGGCAGGATTCCATGAGAAAGCCACCCATCAGATTTCAGGGCTGGGAATCATCACTACCCCGACCAGCCCAAGGGCCAAAGGCCCGCTCCTGAACTATAGTCCTATGGCCCGTTTGCTTGGTTGGGAATTCTTACCTTGCCCAAGGTAAGTACAAGAGGTAGAAGTACTCTGAAATGTAGGAACATATTCTATGAATTCAAGAACATCTCTCTTCAGGCTCTAACTGGACTCTCAGCTCTGATGAATCTGCCCCTTCTCACATAACCAGGAACCAGTTATATACAAATATGTCACTCCTACACAGGAAGAGGCACAGGAGGAGAGTAAAGGGAGTGATGGAACTGTCCTGGACCTTGACTGTAGTGAAAGTTATCTAACTCTGTGTGTTTGTCAAAATGCAGACTGCATACTAGAAAGGATGAATTTACTGTATGAAAATTCTATCTTAAAGAAAATTGGGATATAAGCCCCTTAGGCACCTCCACCCCTTCATCACCATCTTCTCCCACTTATCTCCTCCTCCTAAACCCTCTCTTTCAATAGTGACACACACCATCATCTACCCTGGACAGGTCCTCCCTCAACTAGAAGTCTCAGTCCTGTGGCTCAACAGTCACTTAACCTAGAAGTTCTACCTATACAGAATTATGTGTAGGTTATACAGAACCTACGTCATGTGTTCTTCTCCTGGACCCCACCTCCTGGATCATGACACTCTCATTTCTCACAAGGGACCTCAATGGATTCCTTCCATGGCCTCTCAGACCTGCCTTCCAGCCCTCCTCACACACATACCCGCCCAGTGCCCCACCCACAGCCAGACCTCTACCTCTGCTCAGGTCTCAGCTCCAGTACTTTTCTCTCCCACGGAAAGTTTGCCCCTTCAGGTGTCAGCATCTAGGTCTCCCAGCACAGAAAGCCACCCAAATCAGCAGGCACTCCACCTGGGTTCCCGTTGCACAGGCCTGGTGCATCCCTGCCTAGTGGCCCCACTGCTACAGGTCCTGTGCAGCTGGGTCAATACCTAGCCATCTCCCTAACAGACTGTCCCTGGCAAGGGCATCCTCCCTCTCTCCAGAGCACGGGACCTCATGAGTCCTGGGTGCTCAGGGAACCCTTTCTGACCTGAACTGTGAAGTGAAAATTACCAGAAACACCATGCCAGGCCTTCCTAGTTCCCTCTCCCACTGCTGAGATAACATGTCCCAGAATCTCAACTAGCACAGGCAGATCATACAAGATGCTTCAATGGGAAGTGGGGGAAATTTATTCCAATCTGCTCCCTAGCACAGCTCCCCACAGACCCCTCACCTTCCTTACTGTCTGGAGAGACAGGACCCACCCCTAACCCCAGGCACTCACCCACCCCTCTTACTCCACTCTGGGAATCCACTACCTATTCAAAGAGCAAGCTTGGGACTGGTCGTCTCTGAAACAAGTAACACAAAAGTTAACTTTATAGTTAACCATTTTCTAAAAAGCACCATCTGCAACAAAAGGGAAAAAAATAAAGCATGACCCTAGCCATAGTCTGGGAGTCATCAGCTCCTGACCCTCCCAAATTCCTGTCTCTTCCTGCTAAAATCTGGCTCATCTTCAGAAGTGCAGATAAGAAACCTTCTGTTTCCACTAGCTAGAAATGGTCTGATTACTAGAGTGGGCCTCTAGTCCAAATCACACTATGAATGCTTACTTAGATGGTATCTGCACACCTCTTACTACAAGTTCCCTAAGCTCAGAGCTCCAAGTCTAGTTCACTTTTATATTCTCAAAAATGCCATATTCAAGACAGATAACCAATGTTGGCTTACAAAAAGTGAATAACCAGATCCACCTATGATTCCAAAGTGAGCTTAGGGCACATAGGGATTTTCCAGGTGTGAACCAAATACAGTTCCACTCCCCCACCCCCACCCCCGGATGAGTATGGGGGGTATTTCTAAAAATAAACTAAAGCAAGTCATTGGCTCTTGAAACAAGTACTCATTTACTATTCAACTGCAACAGATTCTCCAATACCCTGAATGGCAGTGTGAGTGAAAAACACTCAGCTCTCATGAACCCCTCTCCACTAAATATAAATCACATACAACTATGAGGAATAAATGAGATTTTCATGGTCATTTACAACTTTAAACACTCTTTGAAGCCCCTGGCTTCAAAGCAAAAGGTTAAGGGCTCAGAGGCCTCTAACCCTACAAATGACAGGCTTATGAGCAACCAACAGCTAGCACTCTGGTCTACAAAGTACAAAGAGAAGACCCTTCTCAGATCCCCTCCTTATGCATCTTATCAGGGTACCTGGAATAGAAACAGGGGAGCACACCCCTCCCACAGGTGCAGGACCTTCATGTTCGCCCCTCCCCTCCCACCAGCATGCTGTTCTAACTAAACTTGGCTTCCCAAGTTTCTGCTGGTGTTTGGCAGGAATGCTGGAACCATTTCTAGATGACTGTCAGATCAAGACAATGCTCTATCTAAATATTCCTGTTTAATTTTGTGTACAGCTCTTGTTTCAACTGACAAAGATAATGACTCAGAATCCATGGTTCCTGGTGGAAAATTATCCTGCCAAGTTTGGAGCTTCCCAATAATAGGCTTCTCTAAACTTCTTTTTGAAAAATAAGTGATTTCCCTGTCCATTTCCTCCGTAACCCGAAAGACACATGCCTAGCTGACCATAGGAAAATGCTGCTACAATCTCACAGGGCCCATCAACAAGAGAAATTCATGGTAGGGCTTGGGATGTCTTTCTGTGCAATAATCGGTGTTTTGCATCTTTCCTGCATTCCTATCAGTTTGGGATTCAGAAGTCTGGGGCATATACACCAGGTTATACTGAAGGCAAAATCGAAACTCAGAAGTAAAATATCTTTCTCTGGATGAAATGCAAGGGCTCACTGATGACAATGATGCTTTGATTAACTATAAAGAAACTTCCCATGTACCCACGTGTGCAAACACACTCCTGGGAAGCCTTGAAATGCAACCAGCCACTTGCTCCCTGCAGGCACAGGCCTGGACACCAGGCACATCCCAAGACACAAGAGACAGTTCAACAAAAAGTCAGATGAGAGAAGCATCACCTTGGAAAAGTCACTTACAGATAACTGAATTCACCTTAAACTGATTTGCTCATTATTTAAAAACTGCCCCCATGGTTACTTCGTAAGCTATCTTCACAAGTCTAAGTTCCCAGGATAGAAACCACCAGTCGTTCAATTCCTTTGCACTCCAGACCCAGACAGTCACTGCCATGAATCCAGCAGGCACAACAAATGCCCATGGGTTCTAATCTCTACCTCTCCCCTAGCCTCCAGGCGCAGAGGTGGGGTCTTCCTTTAAAGTCCATTCTACATGGACTAAATGGTTTTCATTAGTAGTTTAGGGGAGGAGGCATACCACCACTCTCTAACCCTCTCAACTACCTATCTGTAGGTACCAGGTACACTGGCAGTATGAAAGAACTTGTTTTTAGAAACTTATCTCAGTGGTTCTCAACCAAGGGTGATATTGTTGTCTAGGAGACATTTGGCAATGTCTAGAGACATTTTTGGTTGCTAAACCTAGTGGTGGGGGTTAGGGAGGGTAACTAGCATCTTATGGAGAGAAGCCAGGGATGCTATTACACATTCTGGAATGATGTCAGGCCCTCGGCAATAAAGAACTGTTCCCACCGTAGATGGCACACAAAGAGGCACTCAGATCACCTGGATCGCTTCTCCTTGGAGTTTTTCGTAGTTAATCCAAAAATTACAATAGTGCTGCATTGTCCAAAATATTTGAAGTGGAACAAAATTCCCAGAGACAGAGCATTCAAGATATTTGGTCCTGTGAGCCACCAGGTGCCCTCACTTTTGTCTCGTAGAAGAGTCCTTGTGCCAAGATCTGCCACCCATCCACCAAGACAACTGGCAGGGTGGCATCAATGCAGGCCCAAATCCTCTGGCAAAGAGACAGGCTTGGTGTGCCCAGCTCTCCTGCCTTCTATTACACCCACTCAAGATCCACATAAGTATGGACAAATTTTCCAATGGACTGCAGGCCTGATCCAGGATGAAGTTCTGCTCCTAAATCTCTCAACCTTCAGGAGACTGAGATCTCTTACCCAAATGGCAAGTCCCAGCACCAGACCTATCCCTACAGCATTCCCCATTCCCCAAGGCACATTGGAGAACTAGCCTGAGTCTGGCAGAGAGCTGTGGCCTCTGTGCATGAGCCCAAGCTAAGGAAAGATAGAGTATAGGCAATTAAGTCTAAGCCACTCACAATGCCTCCCCTCAGTGTTGGGGGGTGGGGGGTGGAGGGTGGGGAGAAGGGAAGACAAACAGAGAGAAGAACAAAAAAGTGCCTCATTTCCCAAGTTCATACAAAACCTCCACCCTGGCACAAACCTGCTGCCCAGTTAGCAGCCCTGAGACACAGGGCAAGAGAGCCTGGAGGTGAAAAGAAATACGATAAGTAAGCGAGGCAGAAAAGCTGCACTGGCGACCAAGAAGCATTGCATCTGGTCACCAAGACTGCTCAGCGCATTTCAAGGCCACAGGGCTACTCAGGCGCCGTCGCCCCTCTCCGAAGCAGGCCGACCGGCTCTGAGTTCAGGGCAAGCAGGGAAGAGACAGCTGTCGGTCCGTTCCTGCACCCTGAGGGACGCCCACAGCGCCCCGACCCACAGCTCCTAAGTGGTTCAACTAGCAAACGGGAAGCCGCGCTGTCATTCGAGGAAGATGCAAGAACAAGCAAAGGCGGATGGTAAGCCAGCTCTGGCCACAGGTTGAGGCGCCCTCGGCACGCGGTCGCCGGTGGCCTTACCCGGCTGCCGGAAGCTGGGATCCCGGTCACCTTCGCGCACGCCGCGGCGCTAGCAACCCGCACGCGCTGGTGATCTGTTTACTAGCTCGGCCGCGCCAGGCCGCCGTCCGCGGCCCCGCCCCTCGGGCCGCTCCTATTGGCTGAACCGCCAGCGCCGGCCGTACGCCGAGCGGCACTGGGGTGCGTGCTCCGCCCCTGTGCTCAGGCCTCAAACCAATCGCAGCCGAGGGAGGAGCGAGAGGAGCCAATGGGAACTCCCTCCCATCGGGGCCCCTCTGTGTTTCCCCGCCCTGTTGCCCTTTCCTCCGGTTGGGGAAACCCGGGCTGGAGACCGGGTTGTGCGGTTGGGGACGCGGCGCGCATGCGCTCAGAGTGGGATCTTTCCCGCCGCGAAAGGCTGCAGCGGCCGAACTCGTGCTGTCGGTTCCTAGCATTGATCTGCAGGTTTCAGCGCTGAACGGGAGGGGAGGCTGTGGAAGGAGCCGAAAGGACAGCCGTAGGCAGAGCCCGCTTCCCCGCCTTGTTCTCAAGGGGACCCTTGTCCCAGTTTCCACAGAGGGCCACAGGGCTGCGGGCCTGGCACATGGCAGTGCCACTTCTGCCATCCTGCCCCAGCTAACTCGCTCTGCTTGCTCCTCAAGCTAATCGTGTTGATTCCGTGTCGGTGCCATCTCCAAAATTGGAAGCCTGTGCCCCGGACAGGGACACCGAACCAGAGGCCCGTGGAGCGAGCAGCGCGCCTGTCGCCCTTCGCCTGGCCAGCGGGCAGGCTGCAAACGCGACGTCCTCCCGGCGAGAAGCCAGCTAACCCAGAGCTACCGTGGGAGGACCTGCTGCCTCCCACAGACATTTGCCCCAAATCACCCCACTCCTTAGCCAGAGAATTCAAATCTGAAATAGAATCTGAGATTCCCCTCGAGTGATTACCAAGCACTGGACGGCAGCTCTGTGCAAGGTTTAGTTCATAGTTGTGGGAAAAAGAAAAATAAGAACAGTTTAGTGAGTTTTTCATAAAACTGTTCAAAGATTGGAGACTAATTTGATGTAACTGTGGAAATGTGTTTTAGTATTATTACTTAGAAAATTAATACCAGTTGTGTTGATGTGGAAAGGACCAGTCATTTACTATGATAAAATGCAAAAGTGAACCTAACTTCACAATTCCTCAGTCACATTGGAACTCAGCATCCCAGAGGTCTGACCTGTTCTTGAAGCCTTATTCCCTGAAGAGCTGAATTCTAGAGTGTGTTTAATGTGGGTGAACAGGGCTCTGCGGCAGGCACCCTTCTTCCTGGGAGGTAGGAGAGGGCTTTCTTGCAAAAAGAATAGAAATCACACCTTGAGGTTTCTCTGGCTGGATTCTCCAATGCTGATGAGTCTCCTCTCCATAGGAACATTCACATGGTCTCTTCAGCGTCCAAATGCTTCCCCTGCCCCCAACTCCTCATTAGTACCACCTATATATTGAGGAGGGATTAAGGTCTGAATCCCTTAATATTTTACTGAAGTTTCAAAGTAAATGCCCCAAGTACGGGGCTAACAACTAGGGATTTGCCCTGAGTTCCAACCATTATAAACACAGGAAAGAAAGATCAGGCCCCATAGGTTAGGACTTCAAAGGTATCCATTGATCCTGCAGTAACTATAAGCTTATATGGCTCCAAGCCCTACCAGCTTAATGACCTCCAGCCCACCTGTGAGCTAATAGAGTCCTGGCTCATCCCTCTTATACTTGCAAACTACTTGTTCAGACTTCAACTGGAAAAGGGCAAGATTTTAAACAAACCTGTTCCTGCTGACCTAAATGGAGAGAGGTTTTGATACTTTAGTTCCACAAATACGAGGATGAAAAAAGTTGCTTCCATGCCAATTCAGTCTCTCTTCACCTGCAATGCCAAGGTGAGTTTTTTTCTCAAGTACCCAAAACCAATAAAACTATCACCAAAAATAGTAGAAGAGAAGGTCCCCCAACTACTCTATGCAAAGAAGGAATCTTCATCAAATTAATATATTTTACTCTTATTGTTATTCTTTACATTTCTCTGTTTCCCAAGCAGATTTTTGCAAATTGTTTTTTTTAAAGATGGTGTTGTAGTTAATTTCATTTTTGCAAGTCTATCTTTTAGAGATTCACGAACAGAATTATTTTCCACAATGTTGTGATTTTGTTAGAGCAGGATGACTCACAGGACATTTTGAATTCCACCCATCTCCACTCTTCCTTGGATATCTGACAACTCCCAGTGTCCCATGAATTAGACTTCCTAAAGGGAAAAGATGCTCTGGGAACTAGGGGTTGAGCTGAGCAGACTAAACACATGCATGCTTACTTTCATTCCAGCATGAACACTTTATGGCAGCTGCCACCTTGATAGTGTGGTAGGTTATTCAATTCGGATGGTGCATTTTGAACTTTGTGTCTCTCCTCTCCCAATTCTTTGAGCCCTGTCTGGCCTTCCTGCAGGTATGTGTCTTGGATTCACATTCCTGACAACTTTGCTTTGGGGTCTTGTCTACCCAACTCCAGGTATATTTGGCTAGTCGTTTTCTCATGAGCGGATGGGTGATTTCAAAGTTTGATCAGGAGTCTGTTATTTGTAATCCTTTTCTCCCCAACTCCTCTCTGTTAAAAATCTGTGAACATACTAGAATCTGGTAATTTTTCTTGGTTCACACAGATAGCATGGACCCTTAGAATGGGGAAGGTGGGTTTTCCCCCTTAACAGTGTCCTTGGGCACCCCCTCAATTTTTCCCACTATCAATTTGTGAAATATATTAGCTACTTGGGTGGCTGAAATACATTTGCTCTTCTTGACTCATAGCTCTGTCACAATGCCATGGAATTTCCTTAAGAATTGTGAGTAATAAAAGTGTCATTTGCTCCATCAATGAAGGTTAGTTTTAGAAAGCACCTAAGGATGGAACTGGTTGTCAGGAAAACCAACCACAACACAGAGTAGAACTTTCAATCCCAACCTCTTGACCTCTAGAGAGGGGAGTGGGCCTAGAGGGTGGGTCTAATTGTCAAAGGCCAGTGACTTTATCAATGTATGTCATGTGCATCATTGTACCTCTATCTATATATATATGTACATCTAGATAGATAGATAGATAGATAGATAGATAGATAGATAGATAGATAGATAGATAGATAGATAGATAGATAGATAGATAGATAGATATCAGTCTATGTTGTCTATGTAGCAAAGTTTCCATTAAAACCATCTAACTGGACGGGGCCTCAGAAAACTACCAAGTTGGTGAACTTTCAAAGATTTGGGAGGGTGATGTGCCTGGAAAGTACTTGGAAGCTCTGTCTTTCCCCATAGTTTGCCCTATGCATCTCTTTCATATCTCATCCATATCCATTAGTAGCCTTTGTAATAAATTGTTGATCTAGTGAATAAATGGGTTTCCTGAGTTCTATATACTGTTCTCACAAATTAATTAAACCTGAGTTGGAAACCTCTGATTTATAGCCAGTCAAAAGCACAGATAATAATCTGGGTTTACAATGGGCACCTGAATAGCAAGAAGACCTTGAGGCTCTCCCATCTGTAGGCAGTAGGTCAGATGCCCAAGTAACCATGTGGAGTATGCCTAGGGTCTGTGGTCAGCATCTAAAGTGGAAGGTGGTCTCCTGAGGCTGAGGTTTTAACCTATGGAATCCGATGCTAATTCCTGGCAGGCCCTGCTGGAATTTGAGAGTTGGTGTGGGGAAGCCTTTGCACGCACCCCATTGCAACTGATTCAGCAGCACCACCCAACTGTGAAATTTTCAGATGAAACATGATATTTGGGGTTAGTTCCAAAATATTACAGGGCTAGGTTGATGGCCTTGATTTGATAATTGTGGAAGGAGAACAAAATGAATACATCAGAGTTCATGATATTGAAAATTCAACAGTAAAAACAATTGAACCTGTGCAAAACTGGGACCCAACTGTCACAGTTGGAGGGTCGTCACCACTCACAGCTACATCGCAGGACACAGCTCAGGCGCCAAGAACAGCAAACAATAAGGTTTAATTACAGAGGGGTGCAAGAGATAAGAAAATTGGGAGAAACGAAAGAGATAGAGGCAGGTATCGGTGTATAACTCAGAGAGATGCCAGGCGTAGGTCAGCAGACAATGTCAGGCAGGACCGAAAGCAGCAGCAGCGGTCACTCAGTGGTTTGAAGTAGAGATCAGACACAAAGGTGTGCAAAGGTCTTTCAGGAGAGGTCCTAGAGTAGTCTGTCTCTCTAAGTCAGCTGACACCCCAAGATACACCCTTCAGGGTATATGCTTTTGAAACCTGAATGGTCCATTCCGGTTGATTGGTACCAGAACAAGCTCAAACCATATTGGTCCATTTTCAATACCACACTGGTTTCAAAATTAAAGCTGCACCTGAGTTATCAACCTGATCTTATACTAAGGTTATGTAGTTAACAGGAACTGATGATGGGGAAACTTGGGGGGGCGGGGTACCCTGACATAACCAGGAGGTTGTTAGTTCAGGTAGCTAGTACCATAAACTTTAGAGTACCTTTACACTATTGACATTAACTCCCCCAAAAGGCCCTGAACAAACCTCCAGCATCCTCCTCCTAACAAATTTCTTTGTTGAGAGATGACCCAGAAAGATAGCAAACCTTCCTAGACAACAGCAAGACCAAATATATGGTATCAATGCAATGACAGTAGGACCCTGTCAAAGCTAAGGTGTTTTAGATACCCTTATACAACCCTACCCCAGGTTCCAGGAGAGTGAATGGTTCTACGATGTGAGCCTGCCATCTGCTAGAACTAGTTTTCTCAATAAACCTTGCTTTTCTAACCCCAGCTCTTGTTTCTCACGTTTGGCTTATGATTGGCAAGAAGTCCAGAGCTTGGGTTCAGGAACATATTGCTCTATCCCTTTATGTTTGTTTGCAATTCTCCAAAATAAAAGTTTTATAAAGAACTTGCAAAGACAGCCTAGCTGTCCTACATCACTCCATTCTCTCCCTCTTTTGTGTTGTTTTGTCATACAAATCACATTCTTATTTATTATTTTATTTCATTTATTTTTATTTATTTATCATATATGTTTTTCAACAGATATATAGTCATTGTCATATGCACTTGGTTTATAAATCAGGAGGGAAAAGTTACATCTAAAAATATTATTTATATTTACTTATACAGTTTCCTTGATCATTGTGCTTCATTTCTTCATGAGGGTTTGAGTTTCTCCCTCGTGTTTTTCCATTTCAGTTTGAAAGACATCCTTCTTTTCTGTTTTTGTTTTTATATTTTTACATTTACAGATGTATTAGAAAAAGAAGAAAGAAAAAGAGAGGCACATGCATAATCACAGGTGGGCAGGACACCCTTATCTTTTTATAGGCAAGGTGTGCTGGTAGGTACCTTTGGTTTTATACGTTTTCTTTGGAGGAGTTCTGCTCATTTCTTGGTTGGATTATTTATTTTCTTTTAGTTGAATTTATGAGCTCTTTGTAGATTTTAGACCCTTGTTAGATGTATGGTGTTTAAACACGTCTCCTGTTCAGTCAGGTATCTTTTCGTTGTGTTAATAATTTCTTTCACTGTGCAGAGCTTTTCAGGTTGATGTAGTCCCAGTGTTTATGTTCTTTATTGTTTTCTTTGCTGTTAATGACAAATCCTTAAAGACATCCCTGAAGTTTATGTTGTTTTCTCTCGTGTATTTTATGGTTTCAGGTCTTACATCTAAGTATTCATCAATTTTGAATTGGTTTTTGTGTACAGTATGACATAGTGGTGTAATTTTCCTCTTTTGCATGCAGCAGTCCAGTTTTCCCAAGACCATTATTTAAAGGATTTATGCTTGTTCCAGTATGTTCCTACTCCTTTAACCATGAATTAACTGTCAATATAGATGTGTGGGCTCTCAATTCTATTCCATTGGCCTATGTGTCTGTTTAGGTTGCAGAACCATTCTGTTCTAATTATATTGTGATTTTTAAAAGTAGTTTGAAGTCTGGAAGTATAACATGTCTATTCTTTTTCTCTTTTGTCAGCAATGAGCAGAGATTTCTTTAAATGCCTAAAACCAATAAATTGTCCCTTTGCTGAGGGGTTTTGTATGCATGTTGAACATGCCTTCAACACTCAGTCAAGCAATTGACAACTCTGTTTTAAACCTAACTTCTTGCTTATGCAGACCTTAGTCAGAAGTAGGATGTAAAGATCTTCTCAGGTCTTTCCTCAGCATGTACAGAGTACTGGCTTGTGTAAGGTCTTATATAGTCCCAGAAATATATATATATGAGTCTCCCAAAAACCCCTATGAACATCTCATTACAGTCTCTCCTCTTAAACTTTTTAATTAGTGTATATTTTGTTCCAGCTGTTATCCACTAACATAGGCAAATGTCAGTTGAATGCTAAAGCACATGCCTGACATGTATTTTTTGATAAATGCCTCCAACAAATATGCTTTTCACAGTGAATAAACATGAGTCAGGCCAAACATAGTCATGTAATTGGAGTCTTATAGGAAACCACCAGACAGGTAAAATAAAAACAATTCTCCAAGAATAAAGCTTTGAAAGAGTTCCAGCTCCAGTCTGCTCCCTTAGGGGGCAGCCAGACATCAGGTATGTGGCCTGTTATGTTTTAAGCTACTACAATGCTGGAGAGCAGAGAATGACACTAAAAGAACTTCTAACACCACAGAATTCATTTTCTTACTGACATTCAGCCATTTTTCTTTAATAAACACTTCCTGTGTTGCTGTAAATCTTTGGTTAGCTTGCAGGGTTCTGGGAAAACAGTGGATGCTGACAGTTTTTGCCCGTTCTTATGTTTGTTTTTAAGAGCACAGAATTTAATAGACATTTGCACTGCTATTTTCACTGACATCATCCCAGTCCTTTGTTTAAAAAGTTTTAAAATTTAGCCTCTGGAATATTGTACACTTGGTTATCCTTCTAAGAACCAGTCATTTCTTGTCACTTTGCAATTGTTGGGTCTTCCTCATCTTCCTAACCTCTAAATAGTGGAAGGTTTAATAAATGAAAGGTAAACCAAATATTTAATGTATAACATGTATTAAGCAAAGTGTGACATTAAAATCTACTTTCTACTAAGTTATTCCCAAATGTACATCTAAAAACGACTTATGGATAGTAAAATGAAAAAATTCAATTAAAAAGGACCACATTTTCTGCAATTTCATCTAACTGAATAGCAATAAAAGTGTTTCAACTATTTTTAGATCATCTTACTATTACTGACTCAAACACTAGTTATTTGGGATTCTCATATTTTACCACAAAAAAGAACTAATTTACTTTAATAATTTGATCTACTATTCCTAAATGAGAAGTCTAAGTATGCTCTTTATTTATAATCCTTAGAAAATCAATTTATATACTGGTTGCAATAATTTCTCTTTCACAATGGATTTTAAAGTAGAATAACTTAATTTGCTATGTAAGGAATTGATCAATCATAACTTAGACCTGGAAAAAAAATTTCTGAGACACAATTGTAAATTTTAATTTTCATGCTCCACATTACCATGTATTATTCAACAACATTATTCTTTTTAATTCTGTTAAGGAAAAAAAATCAACACTCAGTAAGAAATAAGATGACGTTATTAAGGCCCATTGAGATAGATGCAGGTACCACAGAAAGAATGAGAGTGTGGCTTCACTCAATACCTGCACTCAATACCTGCAACTATAGTTTATATTCAAGGAGCAGAGTAGAGTGTTCATAACTGAAAAATTGCTAAGACATAAGGGGGATTCTGGCTAGATCAACCTAATGGGATTCCCACTGAAGACAGGCCAGAGTGACCAAAAATCACAGTGGGGCATGGGGGTGATGGAGAATGAGGAACCTCATTGAGGTATTGAGGGTAATCAGATATCAAGTGTGCAAGTTTTTGGTTGCACACTTGATATAAGCTGATGTAGCCGTGTTCTTCCCATACCTGGATTTTACAAAGAAGTAAGTACACCACAAACCTACAAGTTTCAGCAACTTTACCAAAGTTTGGTCGAGCAAAGAATTCTTATCAATTCCGGGGCCACTTGAAGCATATACTAAACAACACACAATAAAAACAAAAACAATTAAAAATTGTATGAAAGCCCAAACTAGCTACGTGGGAAGAGATGTTCCAAGGAAGAAGATGTCTGAGCAACCAAGTAACATCCAAACCCTGACTGCATGTGAGTAGCCCAGAGTGCGTACCCCCGCAGGAGCACTCAAAGCACTGCCTGCAGGAAAACAACTACTTCATAGTTCTTTTACTCACTGGATATGAGAAAATCAGAATTAAAACAAATATCATCAATGCTTTAAGTACACAAATTTCCCATGATACCTTCACAAATGACTATGGGAAATTCTAGATAATGTGCTCCAAATTCCCTTAAAACTCATTTTTTAAAACCTTTGAGCATTTTAATCAAGTGACTCCAGTCTTTCACTAGGTAATACATTCGTGTAATTTTTAAAGAATCTACATTTTAAAGAATTATAGTGAAAAGTATCCCTACTTCATCCCATCCACTTCTTATTCCCAATGTGCTCCCACCTCCTGCCATACACATTAGGATAGTTCCAAGGTAACTATTGTTTATTCTCTTTTCTCCTTTTCAAATTTTATCAAGTTGCCAATTATTTACAGTTATATAATATTGAAGGTATGATTTCACATTTACACAGGCACACATGCTTCACTTACCTTCCATCAAAACTACATGCCAGCACCCTATCACATTCCATCCGCTATTACATATTCCCTCCCCCACCCCTACAATACACACTATAGTTTTTGTCATCTTATTATTTGTTTTTCTAATTTTTTGATTTGTTTATATTCTGCAAAGAAGTGAAATCATCTACTGTCTTTCACTCTCAGACTTATTTCATGTAGCATAATCACCTCCAAATTCAACTATTCTGTCCCAGAAGGCACTATTCCATCATTTTTAACAGCCAAGTAGTATTCTACTCAGTGCACAATCCAGTTTCTTTATCCATTTGTTTGTTAATGGGCATTTAGGTTGATTCCATGACTCCATGATCATAACTAGTGCTGCTATAAACATGAGAGTTTGTAAGTCTGTCTGTCTTGGTGTTTTCATATTCTTTGAGTAAATATCTAGCCGTAGTATTACTTAATTATTTGGTAGTTGCCATCTCAAAGTCTTGTTGAAGTATCTATTTTTTTACCCAATTATTTGATTGGTTTATTGTTGAATTGTATACCTTCTTATAAATTTGGAAAATGAACCCCTTGTTAGATATGTGATGTGAAAATATCATCTTCCAGTCTGTAGGCTGTTTGCCTTTTTATTTTTGTGGTGGTTTCCTTTGCTGTAAAAAAAGATTTTTATTTTGATGCAATCTTTTTTCTCTGTTTTTGCTTTTGTTCCCCTTGCCACTGGTATCAAGTTCCTGAAGTTGGTGTTCAGGAGGCTGTCACCTATTTTTTATTTTATATTGTTTATGTTTTAGGTATTTTACCTAATCCTTAATTCACTTTGAATTGGTATTTATGAGGGTGCCATGGGAAATTTATTTACTTAAAGATTGATGATATTTGTAATAATTCTTTTGTGCGCATCTGTGAAAATTTCCCATCACCATTTTAAAAAAGAGGTTTCCCTTCTTTCATTCCATGATTGTGGCTCCTTTGACAAAGATCATATCTGTGTTTATTTCTGGGCTCTCTATTTTATTTCATTGATCTGTGTTTCTCTTTTGGTTACAATGCCATACTGATATAATTTACTATCACTATATAGTATATTTTGAAGTCAGGGAGTGGGATACCTCCATTTTTCTTCTTTTCTATAAGAATTATTTTAGCTATTTGGGGCCTTTTTTATTCTATATAAATATTTTAATTGTGTTTTATTTCCTTGGAAAGTGTCTTTGGTATTCTGATAGATATTGCATTGAATCTGTAAATTGCCTTAGGTAATATGATTATTTTAAGGCAATGTTTATTATCTAATTCATAAGCATAAGTATTTTTCCATTTCTTTCTGTCTTCATTTATTTCTTTTTACAGTGTCTTATACTTTTCAGTGTATGTATTTTTCACCTCCTTTTGTTAAATTTATTCCCGAGTACTTCATTCTTTTTGGTACAATTGTAAACAGAATTTTTTTCCTTCTAATTTTTTTTCATTGTTTGACGATAGACTGCAATAGAGTTTGTGTATTTTTATTTTGTATTTTGCCAATATATTGTATTCATTTATTATTTATATTAGTTTTTGGTAGAATCTTTTAGATTTTCTGTTCATACTATCACTTCATCTGCAAATAGTGATAGTTTCACTTCTTATTTTCCAATTTAATTCCTTTCAGTTTCCTAACATCACTGAGATGTTAGCTGTGCATTTGTCGTATGACCTTTATTATGATGAAGTGCATTTCTTCTATCCTCATATTAGTGAGAGTTCTTATCATAAACAGGTGTTGGCTTTGTCTATTAATATGATATATCATGCCATTATGATATGAATTTTGTCTTTCCTTTCATTGTGGTAAATTATGTGGTTGTTGAACCTTCCTTTTCCCCTGGAATTCCCTGGAATAAATCCCAATTGGTCATTATATATGATCCTTTTAAATGTCTTGTTGATAATGGTTTGCTAAGATTTTGTTGAGGATATTTGCATTTATGTTCATCAGAGTTGTCATAGTTGTTTTTGTGTATGTGTTGTCCTTTTGTTTGGAAAACAAGGTGATGTTGCTTTCATTTAAATGTATTTGGGAACGTCCTCCTCAATTTTTTTATTTTGAAGAGGGTGAATAGGCTAGGTATTACATTCTTTTTGAAAGTTTGGTAGACTTCACTAGAGAAGTCATCTGGTCCTGGGCTGTTGTTCTTACTGGGAATTTTAATTGCTCTTACTATTTCTATACTTGTGATTGATCCTTTCAAGCTGTCTGTTTCATTCTTGAACATTGTTTGATTCTTAAAAGTGTCCATTTCTTCTAGGTTGCCCAGTTTTCTTGCATGTAAATGTTCTTAGGATTCTTTTGAGATGCTTTGTATTTCTGCAGTATCTATTGTAATTCATCTCTTTCATTTCTGATTCTTTTTAGTTTACTCTTCCTCTTTTTAGTGAGTCTAGCTAAGAGTTTATCAATTTTGTTTATCTTTTCAGAGAACCAGGTCTTGGTTTCATTGATCTTCTGTATAAGCTTTTTTATTTCTATTTTGTTTAATTCTGTTCTAATTCTTATTTCCTTCCTTTCACTGGTTTTTGGTTTTCTTTTTCAATTTACTTCAGAGGTAAAGTTAGATTACTTATTCAAGACTGTTCTTGTTTATTGATGTAGGTCTGTATAACAAAATCTCTCTTACTGCTACTTTTAGTGCAACCCATAGTACGCAGTACCATCCCTCTTTACTTTAGGACATATATCCCTCTTTAGTCTCTATTTTTTGCTTTTCCTTTTGTTCCTTCTCTAGAATTTTACCTTGTGGTTATCACAAGAGTTATAACAAAATTTCTACATCTGAAATAGTCCTCTAGATGCTGGTGTCTACTCATAGTCATTTTACTCTGAAGATTCTATTCTTTTCTTCCTTTTTAGCATTTTGTTGTCCCATATTATTCTTATTTATACTTTTGATTCTGTATCACTCTTTATCACTTGATCAAGTTTTTGAGTTCTTTAATTTTATGGAAGAGTTGTATTCAACGTTTTTTATAGGACAGTTCTCATGGTGGTAAAATTCCACGAATTTTTTTTTGGGGGGGTCTCGGAAAGTGTTCATTTCTCTGTCAGATTTGACTGATAATTTTTCAGTCTATCCTTGGCAGGCAGTTGTTTTTTGTTTGTTTGTTTTTTGTAGGATTATAAATACATCATTCCACTTTCTTCTAGCCTTGAGAGTACCAACTGAAAAATCAAATGAAAATTTGATTATGTTGCCTTTGTGTGTCAGACTCACTTTTTTTCCTAAGTGGTTAATATCTTTACCTTTACCTTTAGTTTTAGATAATTTAACAATAATGTGTCTTGGTGAAGTTTATTTTGCATTTAGTTATTTGGGTGTTCTTTCAGTTTCCTGACATTTATGTTAGTTATCCTTAGACTGGGGAAGTTCTTAGTTACCATTTCATTAAATAAGGTCTCTGCTCTCGTCTCTTTCTCTTCACCTTCTGCTGTACTCATTTCCCCCATGTTTCCTCTTCAAATAGTTTGATATGTCTCATAAAATTTCTTCATTGTTCCTAAATTATATCTTATCTTTTCGTTCACTTCAGTCATTTATACATGTCTTTTTTATTCCTGAAGTTCTCCCTTCTGTGAGTTTAAGTCTACTTAGTATGCCTCCCATGTTTGTCCTCATTGCATTCAGCAACAGTTCTTTGTGTTTTTGTAATATCTTTAATCTCTTTGGTGAAGAAACTCTTTTTGTTCTTGGATCTCTTTTCTGAGATCCTGGACCTGTCTTTCCATTGTTTCTTTGAACAGTTAGGCCATAATTTAGTTTTCTAAAGATTACCACTCTAAAATCTTTGTCCATTAGAGCCTTATATTCTGTGTCCTTTGTATGGTCCCTGAATTTCTTCTCTTTCATCTTTTACATCTTGTGTTCAGATGTCCCTTGCTTCCTAGGTATGTTATTACCTTATTTGTTTTTGTTTTTTATTTCCCTGGCTGGGTGAATCTAAACTGTGAGTTTAATTTAGTTTTGTTTGTCTTTTTTTTCCAACTTGGCAGCAGGTGAAGGGGAATGGGAAACTAGAGTCAAAAGACTCAATCTCAGTTTGGCGGGGAGGCCTATTCCAGTCAGAAACCTTTTTGGGTCCGACATCAGCACTGACCACTGCTTCACAGAGCCCAAGTTCTATGGTCTGACCTCCCAGCTGCTCCTTACAACATATACAGCATGGCTGTCTCTTAAATCTTCAAGCAAGAAGTAAGGCAGTGAGACTCTGCTACCCTTGCTACTGGCAGCCAGAGTTTCCACTACTGAGCCAGCAGTCCCAGCACCTGAGGGCTTATAGGTCTACAATCCACCCTCACTACAAAGAGCCCCTGTGCCCAGTCCCCTTCTTGTTTGGATAAATGGAATGTGCTGCTCAGGCCACAACTATCCCTCCCTCTTCCTGCTCTGCTACTATAACAAGTCACCAGCCTCAAGCAAAATATCCCCAAGTCAGTCCCTTTTCTCTATGATGGACTGGTAAGTTTTCTGTGATATTTAATTTTCCTAGTTGTACTTAGGGGAGAGATTTGTTTAAAAGTCCCTATTCTAAGATTACTAAGTTTCTTGTCTCTTTTCAAAGTATCTTTAATACACGTGTAAACAAATACCAAAGTAACCCATATTTTATGCAAATGGTCATAATATATAATCTGTGTGGGTTTTTTCTTCTCATTTAACTACATAGCTTGAAGTTCGTTCAAATTTAGTACAGTGCTCATTCCTGCTTCAGTTTTATGTTATGTGGATCATCCACAATTTATTATTAGTCTCCTGTTGATGCTCCTGTAGATTGTATTTGTTCTTCTGCTATTTCAAACAGCACCTCAGTGAACAACACTGTCTTTTTTCAGAATGTGATGAACTAGTCAGCTAGCTTGGCACACTGAGAGAGCAGCATCGGGTGGAGCCCTGCACACCCTTGCTGTGGTCAGAGGCCTGACACACAGGAGCCCATGGATCCAAGATTAGGCACATAACCCAAATATTCAGCAACATTTTTTGGAACATCAGGGATATACCATCACAGGCCACAGACTTGGAAAAATCCAACCCAGTTCTGCTTAAAAAATGAATTCAAGGAATTCCCAAGACAGTTTGACTAAGGCAAGACTAATTACTGTAATTAGCTGAATGCACAATTAGAAGTGATTAAGCACATTACAGAAGAGACCCAGCTCAGCCCATTAACAATGTCTGCTATTTTCCTCTCCATTTCCCTTAGCCCAAGCTTGAGCATATGCCTGCCTTCTCAATGGGGTATTATTTTGCATTATCGGATTCATTTTTTTTTCAACACACTGTAGCATATGGACATTAGCCAAGGATACATAACCATTGGGTTAATTTTTCTATTTTTATATTCTGTATATTTATTTTCATATTCAGTAAAATGCACAGATTTTAAATCTATAGTTCACAAGTTTTTAAAAATGAATGCATTGTGTAACCAACATCCCAGGTAAAATGTAGAAGAAATTTTCTCTTCAAAATGTTCCTTCATCCTTTTACCCTCTTTCCAATCACCTGCTAACTTGCCTCCCAGCAACTTGTTGTTGAATATATTAACTATATTAATATATGTTGAATATATTAAATAGAAATAACTGAGAAGAATTGGGACACATCTCATATTAAAATAAAAAGAATATTCATTCTCTTTTCCTTACATTTTCCAGGAAGCCATATCATTTGCTGAATATGCATTTTACTTTGCTTTTCCTCGGATAGTCTCTCAATACATTTCAAAACTTTTAAAAAATTTATTAAGTTTAGAGTTTCCAGATTTGGAGACCCAGATAGAGAAGAGCAAATAGGCTAGAAGCTGAAAATCATGAGCCAAACCTTATGAGAATATCTTGCACCACTCCCTTCTGAGACATATAGAACCAGGGGTGAGAGAGAGAGAGAGGCTGTGACAGGCAATTTAGAAAAGAGAGGAATTCTGTACCCTAACACAAGAAACTTCTCTGAGGCAGGAAGCATGATCAAGGCAGATAGGAAGGATGAAAGGGAAAGAATTCCAACTTAGGGTGAGGACAGACCGGACAGACCATGGGAACACACAAGGCTTCATTTTTCTGATGATCATAGAGGTTGAAAGTCAGTATGAACTTTTAATAAAAGAGTGCAGGAGAGTCTGACTCCCCTGAGTGAAATAAACAATTTCTAGAAGAGACTACAAGGCATGAACCTACAAGTCTAGATATATAGAATGTACTGCTGGTGATTGAACTTTGGATTATTGGGTTTCTCTATACTAAGAGTGGTGTCCTACAGTCATCGTTTTGCATAGTTGCCCTCACAGAAAGAACCCCAAAGATGCATGCAGTGAGGAAAGGGTGTGCATGAAGGCAGCCATAGAAGGGAAGACAGAAGGCTATGTTACTGGAAGGAGCTGATGTAGCAGAGAAGGAAACACCCCTGGCCAGTTGGTGCTGTGGACTGAGGGAAGACAGGACAGGAATTCCATATCCATAGTGATGCCCAAGCTACCTCTTCCCCCAAAGTCCCTGAGACAGTTGTTGGTATGGTGGGAGGCAGAGCTGTGAATTAAACTGAAGGGAGTCCTGAGGTCACGGCTATGGACCTCAGGTCAGGAACACTACTGGCCAAGCTCAAAAGACAAGAGTGGGGTTATTCTTCCAAGAGTCCCAGAGAACCAAGGACTTGTGAGTCAGCAGGGTCAACAGAGGGGACAGCAGTCACTTCAGGCACATGAAAGTTAGACTGGCTGCACCCCTGTTGGGTTTTGGGGACAATCATTGATTTGGGGGACAATTAAAGAGTAAAGGAGTCCCATGGAGGAGAAACTGAACTTCCTGTGAATTAGGCATATGAAGAAATAAAAATAATTATATTTTAAGGAAAGAAAATTTAAACACAGAATCACCTTGTATCCTGACTTTGTGGGGCAGTTCATTCTACTTACTCAGGTCTCATCTGACCCCCAAGATATTTTTGTGCTAAGGTAACATTTCCTGTGTTCGCTGCTTCAGCCAACCTCATCTTCCACTTTTCTACAATGCCTTTTGGTCTTCCCTTTCCACCTATAATCATTAAGATTCCACTTATCTGTAAGATTTAATTCTAACTTTACTTGCTATACAGTGCCTTGCAAATCACCTCAACCAGAAGCAGCCTCTCTCCTTTACCTTTAGAGTACTTTATTTCAGTATTAGTATGTGGTTTTTTCATGTTACAATTAATAACATATTGTAGTTTTCTGCCAACTTGTCTTTTTGATCTAATAAGTTTTAAACTGAAAATCTTTGTATTTCTGTACTAGTGACTTGTAATTAGAAAGTACCCCTTAAATTTAAAAAAAGAATCAAAATTGCCACTAAGGTGTATTAGACATTAGGATGTCTTCCCAACATGTCTCCCCATGTGTGGCCAGTTTCAACTGACAATTGTCATATTTTCCTTCTAAAAAATTAATATTATTTGTGATCCCTTTAGTAGTACTTGAAGTAGTAAAATAAACTTTCACCTCAAAGTGAAATGTAAACTCAACATTTTCCCTAGCAGGTAAAATGAAATTGGAAGATGAAATAGATGTTTTCTTGACTGGCTCAATGCCTTGACCTTATTTACAACTTTAAGATTCTTCAACCTGATGTTTCACTTGCTTTCTTGGCGAGCCTGCCTGAGTCTCTTCTCGAGGGGCCCAGCCCCTGGTGAGCTGGGACCATGTCGTGCTCCTCATTGGTAACCAAAGTCCTCTGCATGCTGTACTGAGTCCCAGAGCTTCCCAAGAGCTGCTGGGCAGCACATGGAAATTTCCACAGCAGCTGCTTAGCGCCAACTTGGGACTGGCCTGCAAGTCCCCCAGGTCCAAGGACACTGAGCTTGGCTCCAGGTCAGGACCTCAGTCTATTTATGACTTTTTATCTCAGGGTTTGCACCTTGGCACACTGCACTCAGGAAACCTCCCCTCCTCACCAGTCAACACACAAACATGTGCCCTTATCTAGAGGAGAGAACAGTGGGTCAAATAAACAAACTCTTCCTCCATGGCTGTCCAGAAGACACCAAATCCTCCAAGATTTGGTTCACTCATCCTGGCTTGGGGCCTAAATCCTTTCATGGGAACAAAGAAAACCTTCTGGTTTCAGAATAAATATCTTTATCACCACGGATGAGCTTATTAATGAATGTTTCTGTTATGATTCCCTTCACTATGGAAAAACTGGCACCAAAGGAAGGGGTTCCTCTTCCTCACTCAGAACTAATCACCGATGAGCCCCAAGGCCTGTGTGGGAGACATCAGAGAAGAGTAGAACCCATAAGGGACCAGGAGCACATATGCCTAAGGGAAGATGGGTGAGGAGCAACACAGCTGTCTCAGTGGTGTGCCTCTCTTTTCCGGGAAAGCATTGAGACTACCTGGGACCAGGAGTGAGGACCTGCCATAGTGAGAAGCTCAGCCATCACAAAGGCCCTGAAGTACACCATGCTCCCTTGGTGGGTAGGTTTTATATGATGATATGACTGCTATTACTATTTTTATCAAGGACTACATTTACTCTGCAACTCAGAGTTCAGCTGAATCCTCCTTAGAAAAGTTTGGTTCAAATGTCCTTTGCATGTCCTGTGGAAGTCTATAAAGTCTTTCCTGATAGTTTGACCAGTTCCCAGGAGGCCAGGGAGGAAATTGAGAGAAGGTTTACTCAGATACTGTCACCCCTGCTCCCAAGCCCTTGCAAGTGTACCTAGTGGACCTGCTGCACATTGTCCCCATCCAGTACCACCCCCTGGGGGGGTGAGGGTACCTAAGTAACAAATTCAAGTTAATATTAGACACCTTTGCTCTCAAATGTCTTTGGCTATCCCACCCATGAGAACTTTTATCAGCTGTGTCCCTATCCAGTTTGGTGATTTTTCCCTTTTTCCACTTTCCTATATTGCCTATTTAACCCATCCCATTTGAATTCCCACCAGTAATAAAAAATAATTTGAAAAGATGAATTGCTTCCAAATTGCTTCACTGTATTCTGTAGGATCATTTATTTCTCCCCCGCTCCCTCTGTCAAACTCAGTCATACAAACTCATCAAGGTGCAGCAAGGAATAGACTGTCCCTATATGCTAGGAACTGAGGCTGCAATATTTTTCTCACTCTACCACAATTGCGAGCAATTTCTGATAGATTCTTGCAAAATGACTTCCATTTCTTAGAATACAGAGAAAATGAAGAGCAGCTTCATTTTGGATCTGGTCCTATACAACCAGGGGATCTATAGGTGAAAATAAATGCCGTCTCACTGTGCCCTTGAGTCTAGAATAGCAGGGAAGTGCTAGGTGGTCAAATGTGTGCTGAGATTTAGGAAATGAATCTCAAGATATCTGGAGAGAAGTTATATCATGTTGATCCAATTTATGATCCAAAAATAAAGAAGAGACAGCTCAAGCAGGACTAAATAAAGTGATAAATTGCAAATGAGCTCAAAGATGGAAAAAAGAAAGAAATAGTTCCACAAATATAACTATAGACATTGGTTTTAGTGGCTAAACCTGACAGTGACACCTATTACTTATGCACCAAGGGTGGGGACTCGGTCACATGGCCATACCCAATGGCAGGGAAATCTGGGTGTGTAGTCTAGACTTGTGACTAGAGAAGAGAGAAAGGATTGCAGGTTTTGCCACACACCTTCGATTTTCCTTATTAAGGATAAACAGGGTAAAATGTTGACAAGCACTATGTAGGAGCACTTGAAGCTTCACTTACAGGAGATAATGAGACAGCACCTTGCTATCCCAGAGGAACGCAGGTCCCTGACCTGGAGGAATCACAACCAAGTGTATTGAGGAGACACAAAGAAGTTAACTTCATCTTTGAGGAACTTTAACAAACAGAAGAGCTGTTAGAGGACTGGAAAGATAGAATGATGTGATATCTGATGTTCAGAAAGGCTAAGGAATTAGAATCTAAAAGCACACACTGACATTTACTATATGACCGGAGGAAAGGCTCTTATGTTCCCTGAAAATAAGGTTATTCATAAATAATGATGTTAACAAAAGTAATAAGAGGATTATTTCCCCACAAACAGGCAGCTCAGGAGGGCAAGAATGCATGTGGTATCAGGGGCCAGCCTCTGTCTTCTGATATTTTCAATATGTGGCTTTTGCCTCATGGTCTAAATTGGCTACCAGGCTCTACTCATCAGGTCCAAACTTTATCCAAAAAGATAGATAAAAAGCATGTACTTCCTTGGCTTCAAGGTGCTTTCCAAAGTGACACACATACCTTTGCAGATATCTCACTGATCCCTAGCCAAATAGCCATTCCTGGATCCAGGGAGAATGGGAAATAGAAATAGAAGTATTTCTAATTCAAGAGCCAGGTGTCTATCTAAAGAGGATAAGGAAGCATGTGGTCATGGTGCCTTCTAATTCATAAATTAAGAATAAAGTTGCCAAAATAGTATGAAAAAGTGAGGTCTTAGTATAAATCATAAATGAGTGGCTAGCAGAAATGATGAAATGGGTAATCTGAATGTCCAAAAGGAAAGAATTGACCAGAAAGAGTCAGTGCATGCCGGTCTGGCTTCATTCTCTTTTTTAAAAGAATTATCCTTGTCAGTGTTCATACCCTTAGATTTATTAATAGTCCCTTAAGAAGTTTATGCTGAGGAATCAATCAATGCAAATATGGACAGACTTACTTTGCACAGAAAAGATTATTATTTCATTTGTCATAGCAAAAAGGAAACACTAGAAAGGACAGCAATTGGGTTATAAAAATTATCGATCATAGATACAATGAACTATTATCAGTATTTAAAACTGTTTTTGAAGCGTTTGTAATGATGTGTGAAAATGCTTATGAAATACTATCAGTGGAAAAAGTAAGGTTGTGAACACATATATTCTTCAACTGGGTTTCATCCAGAAAAACACAATAGGAGTTGAAATATGTTTAACTGCAAATGCTCTCAATGCAGCTAAACTGCAAAACATCAGCACTTAGCCTGACTTACCTGTAACTACATCTGTGAGCCTACATCTGATTGATGTCATCTAACACAACCAAATTATCGACTCTAACATAATTTATTGAATACCATACTCAAAGTGAAAAACTGGGTGAGAAACATATAACACAACATCCTAAATGGTACTGGAATCACATCACACTGTAGGATATTGATGGTTTACTCTTGTGACTGTGCCAACTGGGAGTTGTGTTCACAGCCAGATAGAATACAAGGCACTTCTTTCACCTCAAGATACTTTCCAAGGTGACACAAAGTGGTCCTACATCACCAGGGTATCTGAAAATATTGGGCCATGTGTGGTTAGGAAAGGGTCAACATTTAACATAGAGTTTCTACTGCATACATATGACTGTTACACTGTTGTAACATTGAAAAATCTTAAGTTAAAGCATCATTTGTTTGAGGGTCACTCATCAGTGAATGAATGCTCTTGGTGTTGGAAAATAGAAGCATGAAAAAATATGAATGGAAGGTATTGAGGTGTTAACAGCTGTCCTTGCAAAAGACAGACTTATCAGTCACTGTTAATTTCCTGTGGCATTTGGCCCCAGCATATACACATGCCTACCAATGGAGGGCTCGGGAGGACATCCTATTATTGCCAGTCTGGGTAGGACAACCCTACATACGTACTAAAAAAGTTTCATCTCATAAGGCATTTGACAATGCCCCTCAAACCTACCCATATACACTGACAAAACTGTACACGCAGTTATTACAAATAAAGGTGGCTGGTAAGCCCTGAATGGCCACCTGCAATGTGCCATTCAATCTTCAGTGGAAGGGGCAAACCTCTGTTCCACTTGAGAATTTTACTCACATCTCTGGTCAGCATCTACGCTGCCCTATACAATATGGTATATTCCAGTCATATGAGATTTAAATTAAATTTCATTAGAATTAAACATGATTTAAAGTCAAGTTGCATGAGCCTGATATCAAGTGTTCAGTTGTCACATATCAGTAGAATATAGAATATAGAGCACTGCCATCGCCAGAGGACATCTTTCAGGAAAAACCAACTAGAGGTGATGCTTAGTAGTTTTCCGAGAGCACCAGGCTGGAAAAGTGTCCACATGGCAGGTGATCTGAGCCACGGTTATCTTGGTGAGTTTGAACAGAAGCCTCATGGAAGATGAGAAGGTACACCAGAATTGCAGGGTAAATTAATTTTGGTTGAAACATGCTCCATATTGTATATTCATTCATAGGACAATGCAGTTATCAAAAAAAAAATATGAATGAATAAAGTTATTCAGAAAGAAGGAAATGATTTTCCAAGTTAGATTTGTCAAATCACACTGAGAATTCAAGTTTTTTCCCTTCTGTTGCATTTTCAGAACTACAATTGGCAATAATGAAATTGATTAAATAGAGCCTCAGTAAGGACTAATCTCTTATAAACAGAGCAGTGGAAAACCACCAAGAGCATGGCAGGAAGAAACTCAGACTTGTGAAGAAGCCCAGGCCTAGGCTGCAGTGACTTTATACCCTGTTCACAAAACAATGAGACATTTACACAGGTAATAGAAGTGGGGACCTGGTGGGAAACTGAGTCAAGTGCTGCAGCTGTGGAGACTGAGGAAGGGAGGAAAAGAAGGAGGGGGACAGGTGGGGGAAGGGGAAAGGGAAGGAAGAAGAGGGAGGTGGGGGAGGGGAGGGGGAAAAGGGTAAGGGGAAAGGAGGATCTAAGGAAAATGACTTCTGGTTTTTTTGGAACTTCTGGTTTTTTGAGATGTAATCTCCTAAATTTCAACTGTCACTTTACAGTGGCACAAACAAAATTGTGCTTACTTTTTATTATTTTAGTCTAGAAGGGATGCCGAAGTACTCGAGCAAGTCAAAAGGGAGAATGAAAATTCTAGAAACAACAGCAAATGGGATATTTAGAACTGAACCGTGTGTGCATGTGTGTGTGTGTGTGTGCATGTGTGTGTGTGTGTGTGTGTGCGTGCTCACACAGCACCTGGGAGGAAGGGGAGTGGCTGGAATTAGGGATGAAATTGAATTTCATCTCAGCACAACAGGGAAAGTGGTCACAGCAGCTGCAGGAAGCAGATGGTGGGAAGGTTGGGCTCCAGTGCTGGGCCAACCGAATGCACATTCTGGCACTTCTAGCCATGTGACCTTGAGCAAGTTACTTAGGTCTTCTAAGCCTCTATTTCATCACCTTTAAGTGGAAATAATAACTCTCTTAATGCTATGAGAATCAAACCAGGTGACACATGTATAGCACTTGTAAACTGGTACACAGCAAACCTTCCATTGTGTTCTGTTAGCGGTTGGGACTCTTTATGGTGATCAAACTCCTTGTCTCCATGTTTTTCAACAAAATCTTCATGATTACTTACAAAAGTAATCATCGGACAGATTTCTACTGGGAAGGTAGATAAAACGCATGGCCGACACTTTGAAGTTAAACCGCAATGTATGAAAAGTGTTATATAACCAAGTGGGTTTGACAAATGCTCAAATAATCAAAGTTTCAATTGTGTTTTTGCTCTATGACTTCTCTGGACCTTTAGTACATTATTCTGAATTTTAAGCCCTCCAGCCTGCTTGGCCACAGAACACGTTTTGTGGAGTGTCTTGAGGGAAGACAGTGCTCTAAACACATTTTCTAACACACTGGAGTAGATGACTTCTGAGACTCTTTCTGACCTGTTATCAGTAAAAAATGTGAATCTTAAATGCAGGGAAGATTACAACTACTGTTTATTAAGCACTTGCTGTGACTGAGGCACTGACTTAAGCAGCGTCAGTATCTAATATAGAATTCTCACCACTGTCCCGTGATATCATCATTGAGAATTACTTTTCAGTCTCTTCTATCAGCTGCTTTTATCATCAAAGGGGGAATGACAATGTCATAGGCATTCTAGAGCATTCTGTGAAGTATTGGTCCATGGTCACACAGCTAACAGAGGTGGAACCAGGAATACAATCTTGCCTGCCCCTTTGAAGTCCTGTTCTTGGCCACCAGGATATACTGAACAGAGACTGTTGATTTGTTGTGTATCATCAGGTTGTCCGAATATCACATGGTGACAACAAACCAACACAGAGGTGGCATCCTATTAAATGGGAAAGAGCACAACAGATCAAGAATCGGAGATTTCCGGCTTGAAGCTTTGTTTTACAAATTTAGATCCTGCCTTTCTATTAACTAACCGTCAAGCCAGCTATTTATGCCAGGTGGCTTTAAGGATGTTGGCGAGGTCTTTGGAACCACTGGCTGTCAGAGGGGTTATCTCTGCATTAAATGACAAACTATCTTTGCCTGGCATGGTCTGATGAAAAGTGAAGCCCTGATTTTGAGTAGAACTTTGGATTAGTCCTTTACGTTCACTTTCATCCAAGACAAGGCCAAAGGAAAGTAGCTTTCCTTTTCTCCCTCTCTCATTTCACAGCTTGAAAACCACAATCACTTAACAGTAAAGAGGCTATTCCTCGCAGAAAACGGCCCAAGAACTAACATCTCCAACTTAAAACTGAGAACTTCTGGAGAAAGGGCTTCTCACTTCATCTCAGTAAAAACACAGAAGAACATTCAGACCTTGCCTTGTGGTCAAACTCTGGCACAACTTTGCAACTCTATTAAAAAGCCCTCTTCTCCCAGGCTGCTCTCTGTGGAGTAGAATGCAGGGGCCTGGATGCTTACATGATTTACCATCTTAGTTTCTCCAGCACCACCAGCCAGAAACCCTCCTGCAGGAGCCAACACTGCTGCCTGGGGCTCCAGCCCCAGCCAGGGCTCCTGGTGGAATCTACTGCCCTCTTATGGCCATTCTGACTCAGCGCGAACAGGAAACTGACAGTAAAAGGGACCCACCCTTGGGAGCTAAGGTGCGGGGAGGTAAAGGCTCCAGATGAAAGCAGTTGCGTCTCTGCGGACAGCAGCCTTACAAGTTTTTGGTCTCAGGATCCGTTCACACTCACAGAAATAACCGAGATATTTGTCTTGGGAATTAATTCTGTCCTAATTAGAAATCACAACTGAAATTTTTAAAAAGTATATACTCATTTTAAAATTTATTTTATTTTCATTATTTTTTTACAGCATTGTAGTTTCTGTAGTTCTCCTGCCACAAAGTCACCCGTGAACCACCATATTCCCCTGTTCATCTTGCCCCGCCCCTATCTTCGCCCCCTCGCACACCTCTTGCGGTATGCCTCAGATCTATGGTCAGCTTGCTAGTTTTGACTTTTTCTTAACCTTTTGTTCAGTTCCTCTGTATTCCACATATAAATGAGAGCATCGGGTATTTGTCTTTTTCCTTCTGTCTAATTTCAGCTAGCATATTCCCTTAGATACTTAAAACATTGAAAACCTTTAAAAATGATGAACATTTCATCTTAACCTAAAGTACATACGTTTGTGAATGAAAAGTGTTCACTTATTACATTTTTGCAATTTGATTTAATGAAATGCAAGTGGATTTTCAGTTTCTGCATCCACTCCCTACAGGTATCATGTCACACAATCCCTGGAAAACTGGTGTGAGAGAAGAATGAAAAAGGCGAAACCATCTTGTTATGAAAGGATTTCGACTTCACACATCCCGGGAGCACTGCTGATGAGTTAAAGCTAAGAATTAAGCTGACTGGAGCTGCATCAGCTCCAGTGTCCAGGGCAGAGGCCATGAAGGGAAGGTGGTTGACAGAGAATCTGTTCTGTGTCCTCCCCAGCCTGGCCCTCCCCACCCCCACTCACTTCCATTTTTCCCCTTTCAAGTTTTATAGGACTTGAATTGCAAGGCAGAAAAATTGGGGAAGAACATTGGTTGAGTCAGTGTTTCTCCATCAGGAATTTAAAGTTTTTTTTCTCTAGGCCAGGGATGAGAGGCATGTGCAAGAGTTTGCAAGAGAATGAATATTGGGTCCCTGGGAACAGGCCAGACCTGCGACTCCCCTCTTTGTTTTCCTCAGGCTAACCTCTAAGCGGTGTGAGAAGCCCCAATAACAGAGCAGAGGGGCTCCCTCCTTCCTGGGACCCCAAGGACCAAAGATCCTCAGAAATCCTCTTCCTACCAGGGTGTGGAGGTGGCAGCATGGAGGTGGGCAGAAGGATCTGAGATGCCACGAGGTTTCCTGTAGTTCCAGAGAATACCAGAGTTGTGACTCGCAGGCTGCTCGGCAAGACACAAGGACTCTGATTAAAGTTCAAAGCAGCAGGTTTATTTGCCAAGATACTGGTACACCAGGGTCCCCAAGCCAGGATG
>PVHY01016119.1:30000-34456 GCA_004024945.1 Uropsilus gracilis | reverse complement strand
TTTTTGAGACTAGGTCTCGCTATTTTTGCCCGTGGAACCGCAGGCTCTCGTTGCCCGGGGTACCACGGACTCAAGCCATCCCCAGCCTCAGCTTCCCAGGTAGCTGGGATGACAGGTGCACGCCACCACACCCAGCTATTTTTTTGGAACTAGGTCTCGCTACGGGCCCCAGGCGGGACTCGAACCGCGATCTCTAGCCCCGGCCGCTTCATAGGCTGAAGCTTACAAGCGCGAGCCACCGTGCCCGGCCAAATTGTTGTTTTCTATCAAGTACCATCTTCCAACCAGCTGCTAAAGGGTGAGCATGGTGGGCATGAGTGGACATGTAGAAAGCAGAGTCTAGAATAGCAGAATAGTGTGTCAATAACACTTTACTTGAAACATATACTCAAAATATTATCAACACAAAAATAGAGGTAATTTACATTCATTATTACAAAGTTGTTTGTTTTTTTTTTTTTGAGACTAGGTCTTGCTATTTTTGCCCGTGTGGAACCACAGGCTCTCGTTGTCCGGGGTACCACAGACTCAAGCAAAACCCATCCTCAGCTTCCCAGGTAGCTGGGATTACAGGCGCGCACCACCACGGCCAGCTATTTTCTTGGAGCTAGGTCTCGCTACGTGCCCCAAGCGGGACGAACCGTGATCCCTAGTCCCGGCCGCTTCATAGGCTGAAGCTTACAGGCACGAGCCGTGCCCGGTCCATATATTTCTAATATTTATTTCACCCTTTCTTTGCTTTGGATTTTACAAATCATAAAGTCTGGGTCTCAATTTCTTTTTTTAATTAATTTTTAAATTTTTATTTTGTAATTTTCATACAATATTGGTCATGTTTGTATGGTTGTCATTCCCCTTATATGGCCCTCCCTTCCATATTGTACCCCTTGGCTTCCTCCCTCCCCCCCTTTTCTGTCCCCCCACCTCCAGTCACTCCAACTCCTCCGCTGCAAGTTGTTAGTCCAATTTTGGCCCGCTGGTGTTTTCTTTTTCTGGCACTATGTCCTTGTTCTCTGGGTGAGGACTTGCACTCTGGACAGCAACACATGAGGTTGCTTGGAGCTCCAGGAATAACTGAGGCAGATAGTCAGGCCGAGTATGTCAGGAACTTGTTATAGGGCAAATATGTGATGTGGTTCTCCAGGATCCTTCTGGTGTCTGTCATGTGGTGCTGCTTGTGTGCCGTGAAGTTCTTATATCTTGGTTTGGGAGCCCAACTCCCAGCTGCTGCTGGTGGAGGCATTCCCTGATGGGGACAGACTTCCTCAGGTGGTTGGTCCAATTCCTCCCCTCTTCCGTGTTAGCAGTTCTACCATGGGGGTCACAGCCACATCTGTGGCTTTCTTCCCCCATTGATTGGTAAAGGAGGGAGCCTCATTCACGAAACTGAACCAGGGGTTTGGTTTCCCAGCCCTGGGGACAATACAGGTAGAAATCTATGACAGGTCACCTCAATTACTGGTCTCACCTTCTTGTCTCAGTGCTTCCCAACATGCTGCTTGTCCTACCCAGGTGGTGAGTGTATCCAGGACTGTTATTATATCTGCAGCTGGAAAGACTGTTTGTTTTTTTCATTCCTAGTGCATATCTGAATAAGGTTGGAGTAAACCAGAGGAGGGTCCCTACTCCCATGGCAGAAGCGGTGGCGGGGTGGGTATTTAAACTCTCTCCTCCAACTAATCCCCCCTTTCTAGCCCCTGAGAGTCACCAGAGGTGCCCAGTCCCCACCCCCTATCCACGTGGAAGCAGAGGTCAGCTTCCCTAGCCTGAAACTCCTGGACCTGAGGCCCTGAGACCCTGAGATCCCAGTGGCATAAGACTCACTCTAGCTCCCCACCCCCGCCAGCAGCCTAGGCCATGGAGGGGGTGGAGGTGTGCTGGATTTCTTCTCCAAGGGCCTAAGTGGTCAGAAAGGCTGAGTCTCAATTTCTTAATCTTTAAAAGTCATTCTATCAGGCTGGGACTCAAGTAATAAGTGCAAATTATTTGCAGCAATGCACACCTAGACGTAGAAGCTCATAAATATTCTTCTTCCATTAATCTTCATAACTACTTTGAGTGAAAAATAAAATTATCATCTTAGTTACAAATGAGAAAACTGAAGTGCAAGACTCATGGAGAGCCTTGTCCATGTTAACAAGAGGAGGAATAATTGGAGCACAACTCTGAATTCACTCATGTACATTCATATACCATGGCTTCTGGGGATGAAACAATAAATATGGAAAAAATTCCCACTCTCACAGAGAGTGTTTTAATGAGAAGAAAATAAACAATGAATATGTTACGCAGTAGTGTACAGCAAAATAAAGTTGAGCAGCTCAAGAGATGGAGATTCATATGAGAGTATATGGCATTTTATGTAGCACTCAAGGCATCTCTGTGAAGCCCTATTTAAACAGATCTGGAGGAAGTAAGGTACTGATATCTGGGAGATCACTGCAAGCATAATTAGGATGATCCCCAGATAACAATGAGGCCAGTGGGGTTGGAGGAGAATGGAGAAGAAAAACATCTGAAGGTTTGTTTGAAGATGTTTGTTTGAAGGTTTGTTTGAAGATGCTGCAGTGACCCACAGTCCCCTGTTCTTGCACTGCTGTCCTGCTCCTCAGAGAACCAGTTTTGTCATGTAGGAACCAGGAACTCTTTTCTCTTCCACCATACCATAAATAGTAGGTTTTACAAATGCTCCAATAATAAAATGTACAACTTGAAACTTACATCCAACTAGATTGCTGTGATACCAACCATTACAGTGAAAATGCTTTCTTTCTGGGCATCAAGGACTTCAATGACTACCTTCAGTCACAGAGGTACTGTGTGCCTTCCTGAAAGGAGTGCCTAAGCACTTGAGGAGGACCTAAACTCCTGAGCTTCCCCAGGAGACAGCTCTGCACACTGATTGTCACAACTTGTTTTTTTTTTTTTGGTTTTGGTTTTTTTTTTTTTTTTTTTTTTTTTTTTTGAGACTAGGTCTCGCTATTTTTGCTGTGGAACCGCAGGTTCTCGTTGCCCGGGGTACCACAGACTCAAGCAATCCCCAGTCTCAGCTTCCCAGGTAGCTGGGATTACAGGCGCGTGCCACCACGCCCAGCTATTTTTTGGAACTAGGTCTCGCTACGGGCCCCAGGCAGGACTTGAACCGCGATCCCTAGCCCCTGAACCGCGATCCCTAGCCCCGGCTGCTTCATAGGCTGAAGCTTACAAGCATGAGCCATTGTGCCAGGCCCATCACAACTTCTTGTTGGGGAAATAAGTGCATTCTGTGTGGCTCTACCAAGAACCTTAGGAAGCTTGTGTCTGATTTCTTCTGCACTTTTCCCTATGCATCATCAATTTCCTTTGTTGATTCTGCCTTGCCTCTTTATACTGCAATAAATCTCAGTCAGGAATAAGACTAAAACCTGAGTTCTATGAGTTCTTCTGTGAAATAGCTCTAATTTGATAACAAAAATTCTAATTGACTGTCTCCCTTAACATAACATACCTACCTGACAAAACACAATGAACTAATAATTAAAAAGAGCTTTAGCCGGGCATGGTGGCACGCACCTATAATCCCAGCTACCTGGGAGGCTGAGGCTAGGGATCACTTGAGCTCACAGGTTCGAGACAACCCCAAGCAACATAGCGAAACCTCGTCTCAAAAAAAAAAAAAAAAAAAACAAACCAAAAAAACCAAAAAACCTTTAAGGCTGGGCATGGTGGCACATGCCTGTAAGTGGCAGCCTAGGAAGAGGAAGTCATGGCCGGGGCCAGGGATCGCGGTTTGAGTCCCTCCAGGAAGCTGCGGTTGGGGATTGCTTGAGTCTCTGGTACCCTAGGCAACGTGAGCCTGCAGTTCCATGGGCAAAAATAGCGAGAACTAGTCTCAAAACAAACAAACAAACAAACAAAAAACAAAAAAAAATTTAGTTCAATTACTTTTTTTTTTTTTTTTTTGAGACTAGGTCTGGCTATTTTTGCCTGTGGAACCGCAGGCTCTCGTTGCCCAGGGTACCACAGACTCAAGCAATCCCCAGCCTCAGCTTCCCAGGTAGCTGGGATGACAGGCGCGCACCACCACGCCCAGCTATTTTTTTGGAACTAGGTCTCGCTATGGGCCCCAGGCGGGACTCGAACCGCGATCCCTAGCCCCGGCCGCTTCATAGGCTGAAGCTTACAAGCACGAGCCACCGTGCCCGGCCTTCAAAAAAAAATTTTAAATGAAGCCTTCATATAGGAACAAAGACCAAAACACTGCAATTCAGTATTATGCTTTATTTTCAAATTTAATGTTAACACATACCTTAGAGAACTATACATCTTAAAAGTCAGAATAAAGAAAATCAAACTTTTTTAAAACTATGGATTTAACACCTTTAAATGAAGTTTTCAAAAGTGTTTAGAAGAACATGGTGTAAGTTACATTTCACATAGCTGAAATTACTTCCATATATACATGTAACTACTGAGG
>PVHY01016119.1:0-27500 GCA_004024945.1 Uropsilus gracilis | reverse complement strand
GGCCAGGGTTAGGGATCGCGGTTTGAGTCCTCCTGGGGCCCGTAGAGAGACGTAGTTCAAAAAAAACAGCTGGGCGTGGTGGTGCTCATCTGTAATCCCAGCTACCTGGGAAGCTGAGACAGAGGATTGCTTGAGTCTGTGGTACCCCAGGCAACGAGAGCCTGCGGTTCCATGGGCAAAAATAGCGAGACCTAGTCTCAAAAAAAAAAAAAAAAAAAAAAAAAAAAAAAAAAAAAAAAAAAAGAAAGAAAGAAAATAGTGTCAAAATCTAAAAAAAAATATATTAAAGAAGTGGCAGACTAGAGAACATTCTGTAGAGTGAAAGAATTAGTGGGAAGATCCCATCAATCTCAAAAACAGTATAAAAGAGCAGTTAGCTTTTAGGGACCAGGTTATAATTTCTAATAAGCAAATAAATCTTCTAGAAGAGCAGAAAAGAAGAGTAAATTTGGAAGTTGGGAATGGTGGCACACACCTGTAAACCATAGCTACCTGGGAGGCTGAGGCTGGGGATCACTTGAGTCCGTGGGTTCGAGACAACCATGGGCAATATAGAGAGAGACCTAGTCTCTCAAAAAAAAAAAAAAAAAAAGTAAATTTGGGAAAATAACTCAAGAATAGTAAAATAATTTTCCAATCTCTAAATGATTCATAGATTGTATTTACATAATTCAGATGCTTAGAACATACAAGGAATAAGAGTATTTGTCAACTTAAGACAAAAATGTCATATTATCGATATAAAATTTGACAATTTGATTGTAATTAATTATATGTATGCAATACATGTAATTCATGGTCCATTTTATATTCAGGAGCTATTGCCTTAGTAGTAGGAAATAATTAACCCTAGAACAAACACTACCCTAAACCTACCTAACAAGTTCTGAAAAGAAGATGGAGCCAAACCAAAGGGGGGAAATAAATCACACTGTTTTCACATAACTATACCCCAGAAATAAAGTTCAAGATTTATAGGCATACAAAATTATCCAATAAAGCAAAACCCAGTGTATAACATGCAGTAAAAGATTAACAAACAGCCTGGGTGTGGTGGCACATGCCTGTAATCCCAGTTACCTGGGAAGTTGAGGCTGAGGATCACTTGAGTCCATGGGTTTGAGACAACCCTGGGCACACAGCGAGACCTAGTCTCTTAAATAAAATAAAAAAATAAAATAAAAAAATAACAAAATTAAAAAAAATTACCAAACACACACATAGGTAAGAAAACATGATTTAAGCCAAGCACAGTGGCTTGTGTCTGTAAGCTTCAGCCTATGAAGCGGCCGGGGCTAGGGATCGTGATTTGAGTTCCACCTGGGGCCCGCAGTGAGACCTAGTTCCAAAAAATAGCGAGGTGTGGTGGTGTGCGCCTATAATCCCAGCTACCTGGGAAGCTGAGGCTAAGGATCACTTGAGTCTGTGGTACCCCAGGCAACGTGAGTCTGTGGTTCCACAGGCAAAAATAGTGAGACCTAGTCTCAAAAAGAAAAAAAAATACATTGGACAGGACAAATACATTAGACACTTCATAGGAGAAGACCAGTGAACTCAGGCATTAGAGAAGGTAGCAATCGCAAATGTCAATGGGTGGAGATTTTGAAAAGCCAAAGAAAAACCTGCTATTTTTGCCCAAGGCTGAGGAAAGGGGCAGCCTTGCCAGACATAAAAATTTTTGATAATAACCATCCATTCCAGTCACACTTCAAAAAAAGTATGACTCCATCCTTATCAGCAGAGGTCTTTTCAGAAGCCGAGATTTCTACCTTCTCTCCTAGATTGCAACACAGGGCCTCTCAACCTTCTAGCCAGGGTGCTGTCCAAACAGGCATCGGTGGGAAACCTGAACAGCCACTCAGTCAACTAGAATACAGCACTTGTTCTATTCCCCACTCCACATTGTCAACAGAGTACCAGTAGAGAAAGTAGACTTCCACCCACCCTACCTTTGCCAGTATGGTGTCAGAGAAGACCTTATAAAAACAAGAGATGGCCAGGCATGGTGGTGCATGCCTGTAGGTGGCAGCTTAGGAAGCCACAGCTGGGGCCAGGGATCGCGGTTCAAGTCCCGCTGGGGGCACGAAGCAAGACCTAGTCCATCTCCCCCCCCAAAAAAAAATAGCTGGGCATGGTGGCACGTGCCTGTAATCCCAGCTACCTGGGAAGCTGAGGCTGGAGATTGCTTGAGTCTGTGGTACCCAGGCCAACGGGAGCCTGCAGTCTCACAGGCAAAAATAGTGAGACCCAGTCTCAAAACAAACAAACAAAAAAACCCCAAAAAGCAAAAACAAGAGATGTAAATATAAGTCAGGCAGAATCTCATGAAAATGCTCAAAATGTCCAAGATCCAACTGAGAAGAAATCTCATCAAGCAGGAAAACACCTGAATGAAAAAAGAAATTCAAAAAGACATCTATACAAAGATGCTGGATTATCTACAAAGATTTTAAGCAATCATTACAAAAATATTTCGATGAACTATTATGAATGTTTCAAACAACTGAAAAAATAAACAACTGAAAAAGTACAATAAGTCATAAAGCAGAAGATTACAGAACAAAGCAGTAGTTCTAGGCCAGGCACGGTGGCTCGTGCCTGTAAGCTTCAGCCTATGAAGCGGCCGGGGCTAGGGATCATGGTTCAAGTCCCGCCTGGGGCCCGTAGCGAGACCTAGTTCCAAAAAAATAGCTGGGCGTGGTGGCGCGCGCCTGTAATCCCAGCTACCTGGGAAGCTGAGGCTGGGGATTGCTTGAGTCCGTGGTACCCCGGGCAACGAGAGCCTGCAGTTCCACGGGCAAAAATAGCGAGATCTAGTCTAAAAAAAACAAAAAACGAAAAACAAAAAAAAAAACCACACAAAGCAGTAGTTCTAGAACTGAAATATGTGATTACCAAAATAAAAAACACATAGATGGACTCAAAGCAGAATGGAGTGAACAGAGGGGCATGGAAAATTATTGACCATGAATAGAGAACAAAGGTAAGACTCAATCTAAATAATAAAAAGGAGAACAGCACCAGAAATCAAGGAACTATCATAAACTAACATTCATGCCATGGCACTCCTAGAAGAGGAGATTCAGGGGCTATACAGTATCCAAAGAAATAATGACTGAAAACATTCCAATTTTGGTAAAATAGCCTCACAGAGTAATACAGGAAAACCACGGGTAGGTTGCAACAGTAAATTTGGCAACTCACATGAAATGTAAATTCCTAAAAAAGCTACTCATACAACCACAGCTTACCTAACATGAAATAATATATAATTTGAAGAACTCTGTAATTATTAAAGATGTTGAAATTAAAAATTCCCCCAGAAATCTCCAGACTCAGATGGGGTCACTGAAAAATTCTAAAAAATAACAAAAAAGAAAGAAAAAAAGAATTAAAACTAATTTTAATAGAATTACTTTCCAAAGCCATTTAATTTCACCCTGATACCAAACCCAACACAGGGCAAAAATAGTAGACCCACAACAAAGATACGCCTGAAAAACTTAAGAACAGGCTTCTGGGTCCCAGGAAAACACATCTACACCTGGCAAAAGAACATTGCTCCAGGAAAGAATAGAAAGAATCCAATGGACTAAAAATTGACTAATAATTGGCAGTGAAAAAAGAGATGGAGTGACCAGAGGGGAGTTCTAGAAGGGGATGGGGGAGGAACACCCCCCAAAAAAGTAAATTTAAATTAAAAAAAATAGAACCATATTCTTCATAAATTTAGATGCTAAATCCTTTGTAAAATATGAGCATACAGAACTCAAAAATATAGAGACCTAATTTTGTAAAACACAATAATACCATGACCAAGTAGAATTTGGAATACACAAATCTGATTCAATATCTGAAAATCAATGTAAGGCAGAATATGAACAGGTTAAAGAGGAAATAGTATATGGTCATATATACTGACACAGAGAAAAAAACCTTTGACAAATGCAACACTATCTGTTCACAATAAAAACTCTCAATGAGTTAGAAATGGAGGGAAGGGGGAATCTCCTCAACTTAATAAAGAGCATCTACAGAAAGCTAGAGACTTTTTGTATATGCTACACTTGATGAAAAACTGCATGTTTCTCATCAAGATTAGAAACCAAACCGGGCACGGTGGCGCGTGCCTGTAAGCTTCAGCCTATGGAGCGGCTGGGGCTAGGGAGAGCGGTTCAAGCCCACTCGGGGCAACACAGAGACATAGTCCCAAAAAATAGCTGGGCGTGGTGGCGCACACCTGTAATCCCAGCTACCTAGGAAGTTGAGGCTGGGGATTGCTTGAGTCCGTGGTGGTACCCCAGGCAACGTGAGCCTGCGGTTCCATGGGCAAAAATATCGAGATCTAGTCTCAAACAAAAAAACAAATAGAAACCAGGCAAAGATATTCACTTCCTTCTAATTCAGTGCTGCACTATCTTAATGAACTAAGCCAAGAGAAGACACAGATACTGGGAAAGAATTAAAACATCCCTATCTGCAAATAGCATGAACACAGAAATTCTCAAGAAATGACAGCAACAGCAAAATTCTTAGAATTAAGCCCAAGATCAACATACAAAAATAAATTGTATGTCCATATAACAATATGTGGAAAACTAATTTTAAAATACCATTCTACAGCTTCAAAAAATTTAAATTGCTGGACACGGTGGTGCACACCTATAATCCCAGTTACCTGGGAGGCTGAGGCTGGGGATCATTTGAGTCCACGTGTTCGAGACAACCTTGGGCAATATAGTGAGATTTATTCTCTTAAAAAAAATTAAAATTACTTAAGTATTTAACAAACTTAACAATGTATATGAAGCTGGATGCTAAAATAAATATTCAAGAACTTTTAGTAAATATAGTCATATTGTGTTCACAGATTGGACGACTGAACAAGACATGACAATTCCCCTAAAGGATGTATGTCAAAATCTCAGAAATATATTTTTAAAATTTTTTATTCATGTTGTTCATTTTTGTACAATATTTGATTTCTCTCCTCAGGTGTAATCCCATAAATCTCCTACCACAACACCCATGAACCATTACCACAGTCCCTTCCCTCCCGTTTTGAGTCCTCTGCCTCCCAGACTCCTGTTGTTTGTTTCTGTAAGTTGCCTCCAGCCAAATATTTTCATACAAATCTTTCAAAATCTAATAGGGAAGGTGCAAGGCACGGTGGCTCATGCCTGTAAGCTTCAGCCTATGAAGTGGCCGGGGCTAGGAATTGTGGTTCGAGTCCCCCCTGGGGCCGTTAGCGAGACCTAGTACCAAAAAAAAAATAGCTGGGTGCGGTGGCACACGCCTGTAATCCCAGCTACCTGGGAAGCTGAGGCTGGGGATTGCTTGAGTCTGTGGTACCCCGGGAAACATGAGCCTGCAGTTCCACGGGCAAAAATAGCTCGACCTAGTCTAAAAAGAAAAAAAAAAAAAATCTAATAGAGAAGGCAAAGAAACTAGAATAGCCTAATAATTTTGAAAAAAAAAAAAAAAGAGTAAAATTGAAGTTTTACTAACCAATTTTAGGAATTAGCATAACGTTGTAATAAAGACAGAATTGCTAGACGGGCACACTGATAAATCAAAGGGTAAGTGGAGAGTACAGACTTAGAACTACAAAATGTGACCCTTTAATTCTTTACAATGGCGCAATGACAATTTAGTAAAAAAGTATTATCAACAAATGGTGGGGAAACAAGTTCACATCTCTGAGAGAACAGTGACCTAAACCTCAAACCTCATTAAAAAATAACCCAAAAAACTCAACATGTATTTTTGCGTGGATACTCAGATCTTGGATTGAGGAGGATCCTTTAAACTTTGGCGCTATATCTGTGTCGTTACTTTTAAATAGAAAAATAACATACACAAAGATCTTGATTATAAAGATTTATATGAGAAATCCTGAGACAAAGCTCAGGATCCACTCCCACACCCAACAGCTTCAGGCTCACATTCAAGATGAGTTGTGAAAAAGAAACGAGGGTAAGATATGTTCAAAGGCATGATAGGGGGAAAAAATAGAAGAAAATATCTGAATACACACAATGCAGCAATAAGGACTGACCGGGAGGCACAAAAAAATATTTGAGACCAAAGTGTATAAGTTTACTGAGGCTGATAAATTAAAGCAAAAAAACGAAAAAACAAAACAAAACAAAATTAAAAAGATGCAGATAGAAAGGAAAAACTTGTGGCGAAGTTTCAATGACTTGAAAATATTTCCTCAGGGAGCGGGAAATGGGAAGACGTAAAGTTTTTTAATCGTAAAGTTTTATGCAAGCTTATGCGTCTTTATGTAAATGAACGCCTTAGAAAATAAATCAAACTAAAGCCAAAAGCGCCTCTTTTCCTTCACGTCTCAATACCCTGGAGGCGTCTCTGCAGAGGACGCAAAAGTTTCACACCTCCACACCTGGGGCTCGCCCTCCAGGATTTCCCCCAACGTCCCTGCCCCAAGGAGACTTTCCACAAAATTGGCCCCTTCTCATTGCCCTTGATTTTGTCCCTTCAGAGGCAACTCCCCAGGAGTCAAGCGGCTCCCCCTGAACGACTCCCCCCCACCCCAAATCTGGCCCGCGGCCCACCCCGCCGCGGACCCAATCCACTGTGGGACCCGGGTGTGTGGTCTTCAGCCTCTGTTCGGCCGCCGGTCCTGCCCCTGAGCACGGGCTCCGAGGCTCCCGCATCGCACTCTTCAACACCGGCAGCTCCGTGGTTTCTCCCCTACAGGGCGGAACGCCAGGGAGCAGGCAGCCGTAGCCGCAGCTGCTGGGCCGCGTGGGCCGTCACCATGGAAGCGCTCTGGGAGGAGTTCCCGGGGCAGCAACTCCCGACCGGCGGCGCGCTCCGAGCGTCCGAAAGCTCTTCTGTAGTCGGCGCCCTCGCCCCCGCGGCGGCCCCAGGAGCCCTCTTCTCTTCCTCCACCTTCCGCGGCTGCCGTAACCCCGGGCCAGTTCCCCTGCGGAAGCCCGTCTTCTTTTCTGGGAAGAACCGCGCAATTCTTCCACCGCGGAGCAAAGATGGCGCACATTCCGCGCCGGGGCGGGGCCTCGGCGGCGACCATACGGAAGTGGAGCCGCTGCGGAGCCATTGTGACGCACCAAAAGCACAACGGCCCAAGGAGGCCCTGGCGCCGAATCGCCGGGAGGGGAGTGGGGCGGACGGTTGGCTCATCTGCTTTTTTCAGGGGAGGGGCGTGTCCGCCGAGTACTCCAGAACCTCTGGGAGCTGGATGGGAAGAGCGTCCAAACACTACGCTTAGAGGACTCCTTGCCTTAAGACTAATTTCCGGCCCAGGAACAAAGTGAAGCCAGAACGGCGGAGGTGGTTGAAGGCGGCTCTGAGGGCAGAGCTTGGAAAGCGGGCATAAGATATGTTCCCAGCTCTTGGGTCGCCACTGCCTCGGCCCAGTCTCCTGACCTGGGTCGCGCTTCCTCCGCAGGGGACAGGATTTTGGTCTCAGACCTCATGCTCGGGGACGAAGTGCTGGGGCAGGGGTTGTCCAATACTTTTTTTTAACTGCTTGAAAAGACGTAACAGTTAAGTGGTTTAGTTCTGTTCCATTCAGACTTTTTTTTTTTTTTTAATATGAGAGATTGATTTCCTTGGTGAGGGATTTCATTCAGTAAGTGGATTCATTAGGAATTGCATCAGGGACCAAGAGTTGTTACATTTCTGGCATAAAAGGTCACTGGACAATCTTTTACTTTCCACAGATGCATCACCATTAAAAAATCAGCCTTGAGACTCACACTTGGTAGCAAGTTTGGATGCCCTAGTGAACATACTGTATTAGAATATTGCCATCTTAGCTGGGTGTGGTGGCGCGCGCCTGTGATCCCAGCTACCTGGGAGGCTAAGGCTAGGGAACACTTGAGTCCGTGGGTTTGAGACTACCCTGAGCAATATAGTGAGACCTACTCTCTATAGAAGAGAAAAAGAAGAGTATTGCCATCAGATTAGGCAGGGGATGGAAAGAGAAGATAATAAGTCTATATTACTGTTGTGCCTGAACACCTGAAAGTACACACTGGGCATCCTTAAAGGCTGATCAAACATCCCTTCCCCAGCAAACATGAGTGACAATTGCTTCTTCAATGATAACACTAGAGCGGTTTCATTTCTTTTTTCCTATATACAAATTAATATAACCACTGGATTGCCCCTGCTTTCTCAGAGCAACCAGTCCAGAGCAAACTCATGTTCCTTTAGATCCTCACCTAAATCCCCTACAAGCCTGAATGTCATAAAACTCTCTTCATGAAGCGGGGTGTGGTGGCACGCTATAATCCAAGCGCTGGGAGGCAAGAGGACAGGAATCGCTTGAGTTCACGGAATAGGAACTACCCTGGGCAACGTAGCGAGACCTAGTCTCCAAAAAAAACCACTCCCTTCATGAGACACTCCATGTTTCATCCTTTCTGTGGGCTCCCATACTGTAGCAATTAATAATCCTTCCTATTTGACAATAACTAGTCTTTGGTGGACATCATAATATAAATGAACTTTGTTTATATATGAATTACATATGACCTTATAGAAGAAAAAATAAAACAGAATCTGAGTGCCTATACACCTTAGAAAAAGAAACAGTGGTTAAGTAGGGTCTGCCTGCTAAATGCAATATGGGATTCTGAATTCTAGAATAACTGAAAATCATTATTGAAAAACAATGGTGAAAATAAAAATCAGGGCTGGGCACAGTGGCTCGTGCTTGTAAGCTTCAGCCTATGAAGTGGCCGGGGCTAGGGATCGCGGTTCGAGTCCCACCTGGGGCCCGTAGCGAGACCTAGTTCCACGCCTGTCATCCCAGCTACCTGGGAAGCTGAGGCTGGGGATTGCTTGAGTCCGTGGGCAACGAGAGCCTGCGGCTCCACAGGCAAAAATAGCGAGACCTAGTCTCAAAAAATAAATGAATAAATGAATAAATGAATAAATAAATAAATGAATAAATAAATAAATAAATAAATCAAAGTCTAGTCTCATTTCCTTTATAAAAGATATGGTGACTACAGTTAATTTACCATGTAAAGTGAGTATACTTATTTTTCTAATTCTCAATCAAACTACCTGTGCCCATACTCCATTTGCTTCCCTCCCCTAAGCCCTCCGCCCTACTTATTTTCTCTGATAACCATTATCTTCTTTTTTTTTTTTTTTTTTTTTTGAGACTAGGTCTTGCTATTTTTGCCTGTGGAACCGCAGGCTCATGTTGCCCAGGGTACCACAGACTCAAGCAATCCTCAGCCTCAGCTTCCCAGGTAGCTGGGATTACAGGTGTGTACCAGTATACTCAGCTATTTTGGGAGGGCTAGGTCTCGCTGTGTTGCCCCGAGCGGGACTCGAACCCTGATCCCTAGGCCCAGCCGCTTCATAGGCTGAAGCTTACAGGCATGCGCCACCATGCCTGGCTACCATTATCTTCTTTTTGCCAAGTTCAAAGTTTTATTTCTTCTGTTATTTGCATATAATTGTTCTTTCGGGGTTAAAAAAACAACTATGTAGGTATCTTTTTGTGTTCTTTAAATAAATACCTAATATGGTGGCATTGTTGGCTGACATGGAATGTCCATTTTTATTTATTTTCTTAAGAAATCTTCATACCATTTTCCATGAGGGCTGTACTAGTGTCCATTCCCACTAACAGTGGATGAGAGTTCCTTTTTCACAATAACCTTGTCAAGATTTGTTAATTCAATTCTTTTTTATTTGGGACATTCTCAGTGGGTGAGGTGGTTATCTTAGTGTGTTTTAATTTCCATTTTTCTTATAATAAAGTTGAATATTTTTGCATTTGTCTATATCCCATCTGAATAGCTTCTTTAAAGAAATGACTGTTGACATTCTTTGCCCATGTTTTTAAAAAACATTTTAAGAGGGCAGGTTTATTAGGAAATGCAGAGTCACCTGCATAATGACAAGCAGGCAGGAGAGCTAACCTTTGCCCATTTTTTAATTAGGTTATTTATTTATTTGTTGTTGCATTGTATAAGTACTTTGTAAATTTCTTAATATTTATGCACTAAATAAGAGAGCACCTACTAGCCATGTATGGTGGTGCACATCTGTAACTCCAGCTACCTTGGAGGCTGAGACTAGGGATCACTTGAGTCTATGGGTTCAAGACAACCTGGGGCAACATAGTGAGACCTAGTCTCAAAAAAACAAAAACAGGGCCGGGCACGGTGGCTCGTGCTTGTAAGCTTCAGCCTATGAAGCGGCCGGGGCCAGGGATCGTGGTTCGAGTCCCGCGTGGGGCTCGTAGTGAGACCTGGTTCCAAAAAAACAGCTGGGCGTGGTGGTGCACGCCTGTAATCCCAGCTACCTGGGAAGCTGAGGCTGGGGATGGCTTGAGTTCGTGGTACCCCGGGCAACGAGAGCCTGCGGTTCCACAGGCAAAAATAGCGAGACCTAGTCTCAAAAAAAAAAAACAAACAAAAACAAAAACAAAACAAAATACAATAATTGCCAGAGACTTCAATAGAACACTGACACAAAGGGATAGATCATCCTGACAGAAAGTCAACAAAGAAATAAAGATCTGAAAGGCGGGCATGGTGGCACATGCCTGTAAGCAGCAGCCTAGAAAGCCACAGGGCTCGCGGTTCAAGTCCCGCGGGGAGCCTGTAGCGAGACCTAGTCCCAAAAAAATAGCTGGGCGTGGTGGCACGCGCCTGAAGCTGAGGCTGGGGATTGCTTGAGTCTATGGTACCCTGGGCAACTAGAGCCTGTGGTTTCACGGGCAAAAACAGTGAGACCTAGTCTTAAAGAAAAAAAAAAAAAAAAAAAAAAAAAAAAAAAGCAAATGACTTTTTTAGAGGAAATGGAATAATTATCAAAAAAAATTTTTTTTTGAGACTAGATCTCGCTATTTTTGCCTGTGGAACCGGAGGCTCACGTTGCCCGGGGTACAAGACTCAAGCAGTCCCCAGCCTCAGCTTCCCAGGTAGCTGGGATTACAGGTGTGCACCACCACGCCCAGCTATTTTTTGGGGGAACTAGGTCTCACTAGTGCCCCCGCCAGGACTCGAACGGCGATCCCTGGTCCCCCCCGCAGCTTCCTAGGCTGCCGCTTATAGGCTAATTATCAAATTTATATGGAACCACAAAAAGTCTTCAAATAGCTAAAACAATCTTGAGAGAAAAGAAGAAAAATGGAAGCATCATACTTCTTGACTTCAAGTAATATTGCACAGCAAAAGTACTTAAATAGTATGATACTGGAACAAAAACTCAAGACCAGTGGAGCAGACTTGAAAGCCCAAAGAAAAATCCACATAAATATGAACAGCTAATTTTCAACTAAAGAGTAACAGTCACATAGTAAAGACATAGTAAAGACTTTAAATAAAAGGTGCTGGGGAACATGGATAGCCACATAGCAAACCATCCATGAAAATTCACTCGAAATGGAATAAAGATTTGGACCTAAGAATCAAAACCATAAAGTACTTGAAAGAAAACACAAAGGCCAGGGTAGCTCTCTTGCTCACATGCATCTTTACAGGGCATGGGCATTTCTTCTATTAATGCCTTTCAAAAATGCAGTTCTCCAGTTCTTGTCTTCAAAGAAAGAAAATACAGGCGACACACTACAGGATACCTATTACAAAGATGCATTTGGGAATACAACCCAAACAGCAAGGGAAACAAAGCAAAAATAAACATGTGAGAGTATAACAAACTGTAAATTTTTTGTACCTTGCAAGAAATCATCAAAAAACAAAAAGGCAACCTACTAATGGAAAAAAAATTTGCATACTATACATCTGACAAAGGGTTAAACCCTAAAATTCACAAAAATAATGTGAATTTCTTAGCTTTGATAAAGGGACCAAGGTTCCATCAGACATTAATAATAGGAGAAAGGTTGACATGTATAAAAAAGTTCCCTTTACTATTGATTTTATTTTATATTGATTTTAAATTCATTCCAAAACAAAAATTTCACTGAAAACTTATGCATAAGTTGTGCTCCTGGAAGGCTTATCTTTGCTTTTGATGGATGGTGATGGCAACCATCACAACAGCTCTTCTGCTTGAATTCCAGGGTCTGCTTCTCCCCTACCCAAATTTTCAGGGTTCCCATGTAGGTCCCTACAAACTCAACACCTATGGACATGTGGTCATTAGTACTTTATCCCGTACATAAAAGGAAAGCCAAGCCACAATTTCTGACTGCTTTCAGAGTGGAAATAAATCAAACATTAAGTGGGTGAGAAACATCAACATACAGAAATTGTGTGGTGGCAACCTTGTCATTTCAAAGGAGATGGAAGAAGGAACGTGGCCTTTTTGACTATACAAACCCGAGCACACAACCCTCAGCCTTAACCACAGGCACAGCGTTAATAATCATCACTGTAATAGAAAGCATCTGTCTGAGAAACACCAACAAAACAAAAAACAGGATATACCAGGTTGGACACTTTGACACAGTCATCCAGGGACAAAATATAAGAGAAAACCCAGTTTTCATAGTAACAGTAAATAAAAAATTTCATTCAGGGATTCCTCCCAAAGAAAAAGAGAGATAAATATAAATATTACAGGCAGACAAGAGGATGAAGAGGGTTTATCTAATTTACAACTGGGACTCAGGGTGGAGTTTTTCTTCTACAATTGGTGGCTTTCATTATGTAGTTAGAGTGGAAGTCACCTCTGTGCATAGAAATATGTGAACCACATGTGTAATTTAAATTTTTTCTAGTAGCCACATTTACAAGAAAAAGGTGAAATTAATTTTAATATTTGTATTTGAATCAATATACCCCATATATCCTTTAATCAACATATGAAATTATCAATGAGATGTTATATTCTGCTTATCTTTAAAAACTATGTTTTCCACTTATACAGACTACATTTTTGTCAAGAGAGAGTTCATAAAATTTACACTTGAAAAAGTAGGCTCACTTAGCCATGCCGTACTAAATTGTTTTCTTTCTTTTTTTTTTTTTTTTTAAGAGACTAGGTCTCACTATGTTGCTCAGGGTTGTCTCAAACCTGTGAACTCAAGTGATCCCTAGCCTCAGCCTCCCAGGTACCTGGGATTACAGGCACATGTCAACACACCTGGCTTAAATATTTGTTTTCTAAAAGCAGAATGTTTTTATTTTTATTTTTTATTAATTAATTACTAGTTTTTATTCTTTAAATCACAACCTCCCCCTCCCTCCTCCCTCTGGTGCCCCCTCCATTCTCTCAAACCCCGATCTTCAGAATCAGCTTTTAAAAAAGGCACAATGTGGAGAAGATGAAGTTCTTCTATTTTGCTAGTGTAAATGTAAAATGGTGCAGCCAAGGCAGGAAATAATATGATCATTTCTTTTAAAATTAAAAAAAACATTACCATGTAATTCAACAATTCCAACGCCTATGAGATTTGAAAGTAAGTTTACAGAGATATTTAAATATTAAAGTTCACAGTATTATTTACAGTGGCAAAAAAAAATGAAAGCAATCCTAATATCTATTTATAGATGAATGAGTAAACAAAATGTGGTATAAGTGAATTATTGGTCTTAAAATTAAAAGGAATTGAGACATGCTACAACATGGATGAAATTTGTCTGTGTTGTGCTGTGTGAAATCAGCCAGTCACAAAAAGCATTACATGGTTTCACTTACATGAGGAGCAAAAGTACTCAGATCGTAGAAATAAAAAGTAGAAAAAAAGATGTGAGAGGGATAGGAGAAAGGTGGAAGGGAAAATGTTAGTATAGAATTTTAGGTTTTTAAGATGAAAAAGGTTATGGAGATTTGATGCACAACATTGTGAATGTAAAACAGAGCTGGACTTAAACATGATAAAGATGGTAATTTTATGTTGTGTATTTTACCACAGTTGAAATAAAACATCAGGTCTTTTCACTGCTTTTCTAACCACATTTCAAGTGCTTAACAGCCCTTGGTGGCCAAATGGCCCCCCGTATCATACAGTGCAGCTGTAGACAAAGAGAAAGGAGGAACTGAGATCCTGCAATCTTCAACTGCCACTGTAGAAAGACTGCGCCCGGTTTGGCTTTACCCTCAGCTATAGTTTTTCTTCACTCTGCCTGCAGGGTTAAAACCTGTTACCTAAGTCTTTCTTATGGTAACTACTCATACTAATTACTTGAGAATAAACTTCGGTTTCCCTTAGGGTGTTTCCCTTGTAAACTGAAGGTTCTACTATTCTTAGAAGGGAGGCACAGGAGACTTTCTTTTTAACTGTCAGTCTGTGGAATTTTATACCAAAATGGATTCTTTACATTGAATCACTGTGATCATAGAAGACTTGAAAGTCGATTTTATAAAGTCATCCTATTTGTGAGTAGCTTGGAGATTTGAAATTTCTGGGTATAGAAGGGTGAAGGAGCAATAAGAGACATCATCAAGGTTTGCTCTTGACTTTATCGCCAGTTGGCTTTTATTTACAGTTTTTAGTATAGTTTAGGGTTCTTAACAGGTGCTCAATATATGCTTTAGACAAAGTTTGATTGGTGTTGTATCATTTTTATAGTACTCTTTATATTTTATTACCATGCAGTTTAAGCAAAGTTTCTGTCCCAACATCTTTTTAGTTACATATCTCCTGAAAATTGTGATATTCTGAAAATGCATAATGCATGACTTATCAGACTTACAGTGTGCATTTTCAGAAAAGATAAAAAACTCTCAGGTTAGTGGCAAGCTCTAAAGGACAGAACAGTAATTTCTTGTTATCTTCCATACCATTAAGCACAGGGCTCACTAAATATTTGAGGATTGCTAGCATTTATTAAGGGTTAAAAGTCTTTATTGATGACCAGTAGCCAAGGGCAGGAGTCAAGGTTAGCTTAGTGGCTGCTAATATCCAGAGCAGCTGGGACTGCTCTGAAGGAAGGATCCAAGTAGCACTGAATCAATAACCAAATAAATGTTAAAGTGCTTTATTATTTTTAGTGCCGAGTTGCTGCTAGTTATTATTTTTTAATATTTAATGCATTTATTTTTAATTGAGGTAATATTGGGAACTTAAACTACTTTAAAATGAACAGATAACTGGACTTACCCTTAGGAGGATACTTTATTGAAAAATAAAGCAAAAGTGAGTTTTCTGATATTTTTATAGATTTTATAAATACAAAAGCACATTTAAGGGGCACAACTAAGCAAATGCACTCAGGTATGGAGGAGATGTACAAATGAACTCAGCTATGAAAACTGGGCCTCAGTCAGTTGTGGTCAAGATGAAGGAAAACAAGCTTTGTGACTCTAATCAGCCAACACACCCAATAAGAAATGAAGACTATAATTCCCATTTCAGGAAATGCCACATTGTTTTTCAGGGCATTTACAGATTGCAACAGATTTTTTTATAGCTTCAATATTTATGAATATTCATGACTATATTGTATACTGAGTCAGAAGGCCCTAATATTTAGAGGGCAAAAGACTTTGTAGGTTGTCAATTACCAGAGGTCAGACTGTCAAGGATAAAAGAAAATGAAGTCATAGTTAAGACCTCTTATATTAACTAGTGAGGAGGAACACAGGAAATTAAGTGACTTTTTCCAAGAATGTGTGTTCCTGCTTGCTTTGTACGGTAGTGTTGGGCTATAAAAAGGGAACACTATATGATTGTGTTGTGACCTTTAGGTTTTTTTTGCCAAACCATTAAAAACACTGACAGAAGTGTATGTGGAAATAAAAAAATACCAGCCGGGCGCGGTGGCACATGCCTATACCAGCGCTGGGAGGCTGAGGCCAGGGATCACTTGAGTCTGCGGGTTCGAGATTACCCAGGGCAACATAGTGAGACCTGGTCTCTAAAAAAAAAAAAAAAAAAAAAAAAAGAAACAAAGAAAAAATAATGTTTATTTAGTATTCTATAATTTAATACATGAGAAACATTGAGAATTAAAATTTTTATTTGTAAAAACTAAACTGTAATCTAATCATTGCTTGTCTCTGTTTATCATAGAACTTATCCTAGAACAAGTGTCTATTCTGTACCCTGGTGAATTGTTATACTCCTTTGCAAGTTTGAGTCATTTTCCAGTCTTGTAGCAGATGCATTTTTAATGCCATGAGGTATTTTCAAGTTTCCTTTAGAATTATTTGCCAACATTACTTCCTCTGGGACACCTTCATTCTTTCAGTCACACTTTCCTTCTTTATGTTAACTTCCCCTTTGACAACTTCCTCTGGTTGCAGGCCTGCAATATCTTAAACAACATCATTCTCAACATTCTTCATAACTCCATTTTCATGCAATGTCAATTTCATTCTCAGCATTATCACTTTTTTCATCTTGAAAACTATACTTACTAAATAATTCCACCATCCCCCATCAACCCCACTCCCTTGCAATATCAGTTTTCCAGTTTGTCTCTATGAATCTGAGGTACTGTTTAGGTACATCCTTCTAGACCCTTTTATTCTTTTGGAAACTAGGTCTTACTATGTTGCCCAGGGTTGTCTCGAACCTGCGAACTCAAGTGATTCCTAGCCTCAGCCTCCCAGGTATCCTCCCAGGATTACAGGTGTGCACCACCACGCCTGTCTCTAGACCCTTTTTTTTGAGACTAAGTCTCGCTATTTTTGCCCATGGAACCACAGGCTCCCATTGCCCGGGGTACCACAGACTCAAGCAAACCCCAGCCTCAGCTTCCCAGGTAGCTGGGATTACAGGCACGTGCCACCACGCCCTGCTATTTTTTGGGACTAGGTCTCGCTGTGTTGCCCTGAGAAGGACTTGAACCGCGATCCCTAGCCCCAGCTGCTTCATAGGCTGAAGCTTACAGGCACAAGCCACCATGCCTGGCTTCCAGAACCTTTTAATGGCCATAGATACACATTTCATGTTTAATCAAAGTGCCAGGATGTATCATTCTATGAATGATTGCATACTCTGACCACTTTTCAAAAACAAACAAAAGATATCTGCTGTCACACAGCAGGAAAGCAACACCGAGTGAAATATCAGGTCAAGTGATTTACCTCTCCCATATGTGGTAAGCAGGACAGTAAGAACTCAGATATGCCACTAAGCACCCATTTATTGTATAACTAAAAATTTTCAGTGGCCTTCTGTATCTGCCAAGGTTCAAAGAGCAAACAGAAACACCAGGAAATGTGTACCTTGGATCCTGAGATGATAGCATTTTGTTACAATGCTGAAGAGAAAAAAATGGATTCCTCACAGGGAGTACTATCTGTGTGGAGTTTGCATATTCTCCCCATGTCATGGTGAATATTCTCTGGGTATCTGGCTTCCTCTCCCATCACAAAAATATGCATGTTAGGGTCAATGGAACATATTAATTGTCCCAGTTCGAGAGTAGGGGTGTCAGTGTACCCTGTGATGGAAGGATGTCCTGTTCAAGGTGGGTTCCCATTTTTATCCTGAGCTCCCAGGATAAACCGCCATCATCTGGACCCTGAACTGGAATAAATGGGTTGGAAAACAAAGGAAAGCACTTTATTGTTTATCATTATAAGTGTTTTGGGTCTTCCTTTAAAAGTTTGGTGATGTTTTTGTGACCAGAAATAGGGTACAGGAACTTAACTCTTGTTTATACCAGCCAGCCTATAATTAAAGCCTTTTTGTTATACACCATGTCCCTTAATGTGAGTTTCCAAGAAACTTTTGACCATGTGTGAGAGAGGGTGACTTACAAAGATCTGATGTTAAGTCACTACAGGAGCTGGTTTAGTGCTCTCTGTCATGAAGGTGAAGATAGATGTAAAGAGGGAGACAGCAAGGACAATATAGAACACACAGTTTAGAGCATAATTTGAATCTCACTTCACCTTAAGTCTTCCTTGTTGAGACAGTGGTGGGGATGCAAGGACTTTCTCAGAGAGGTAAACACACACTTCGCCCAGAAATCAGAGAAGGTAAAGAAGTCAGGGCCAGAAGGGGCAGTTCCAACATACTACTCATCAAGTAGAATAAGGAATGACAAGTTGCCCCCAAAACTCACTCAAGTAACTACTAACTTCCTCCCCAATCTGAAAGACTTAGGGAATTCTGGACAATGCCCTTTGGCTTAGCTAGGCTGCAGCAGTATGAAGTTACCATTCCAATTTCCTTTGTAGCAGCCCACGTGGACTGCTTCTTGGCATGCCCCAACAAGAGGGAGCGATTAGAAGTCTTAATGGTTCCTGATTTGAGACTGTAATATGCAGAAACGTTTGGTTGCCTCTTCCTTGTACAGAAAAAGAGCAAGCCCTAATCTTTTTCTCCCTTTTTCCTCTTCTTTTTCAACCCTTTGTTTTTCCTGTTACAGGTAAAAAAATTTCAAAGTCAACATTATGGGCACCACTAAAAACTATTACTATAAAGCGCTCAGATTTGTTCTATTTGTCCAGGATAAAGTTTGGAGTTTTTCTTTTCTTTTCTTTTTTTGAGACTAGGTCTCACTATGTTGCTCTGGGTAGTCCCAATCCCATGGACTCAAGCGATCCCCAGCCTCAGCCTCCTAGGTAGCTGGGATTACAGGCGCGCGCCACCTTTCGAGACCAGATCTCACTATATTGCCCGGGTAGTCTCAAACGCGCGAACTCAAGTGATTCCTGGCCTCTTGGCGCTTGGAATTACAGACATGTGCCACCACGCCCTGCTAGATTTTTTTTCCCATAAAGTGGTCAAAACAAAAATGTTTGCAAGGCACATTGCTGTTAATAAATCCCAGGTGATAGAAATGTAAAACTTAAATATAACCCTGGGCCCACACTTTTATTCTATCACTTTTTTTTGCCACATGACGAACCCCTGGCTAACTCTGGATCTCATTTATTGTTCCTTGGTGAGCTCTGCAGTCAAGAACTGGAGGCAAGAGGGCTGCTACCTACTCTTTTAGACTAGTAGTTAGCGAGGCTCTCTCCCACACATTCAACCATTGTTTTGAAATAGAAGGCACGGTGGGAAGGAATTATTTTACCTTGAGTGAGATAGGTGAGCTCATATGCTGGTCAAGAGAAACCATAGTAGTAATTTTTGTATTCCCTCCCTTATTTATATTTTTCTCACTGCATGCCACCCACGTGCTATTAAGAAACGCACTGGGTCTGTAAAGGCAGAGAGCAAACCGTTTTGATGCGGTTTTTGCTGCGAGGAAAGGGTTCAACAGGGCAAACCGGTTTAGATCGACTAAATCAGTGGGCTCCGGTTTGGGGCGAGTTAGAATGGGGCCCTCAAAACAAAATTAGTAGCACTAGAACAAGAAAATAAGCTTCAGTGCCTCAGGAGTAGCCATTTTCATGGCTATGTTCAGGTGCTCTGTGACTGAGAACCCTGACTTTCCCGAGTCACCGTCAGAGACCTTGAGGCTTCACGTGATAATCGCAACTTCAGGAGTAACTTCAGTCAACCTATTTGTCCCTCCCTCAACACCAGAACTGCCTTTATGTGTCTCGGCTGTTTTTGGTTCCCTCCGCAGGAAATCTTATTTTCTCATTCGGGTCTTCAAGCAAGGCGCCCACAGCACTCACTGTCTGGGGGTCTCAGCCAGTCAGCTTCCTGTAGCTCCGGACGTCCCTGCACGTCCCCGGCGTCCTCCCCTCCCCCAGCAGAGTTAGCGGGCACACAGCTCCGCTTTCCTCCCCTCGCCCAGCAGCCCCCACTAGGCCGGCCCCCTCCGCAGCCCGCCCCGCGCCTCGCCGGCCAATCACGGGCTCCGCTCAGGGTGCGACACAATGGCGCCTCAGAGGCCCCGCCCCCGGATGGCCGCCACGGAGGCCCCGCCCCTCCCCGGTCTTTGCGTCCTTCCGGCTTCGTCGTGGAAGAAGAACTGCGCGGCGTCTTCTTAGAAAAGAAGGTGGGGGTTCGGTAGAGGGAAAGGCCCGCGGTTACGCCGGCAGTGGGAAGTGTGGGGGGAGGGAAACGGGGTCCCAGGGCTGCTGTTCCTAAGTGCTGGGGCGCTGGACAGCGCTGAGGGTGGGCACGCCGTGAGCGAAAGGGCTTCCGGAAGCGCCGCGTGCGCTCGACGGGCGGGAGTTGTGGCCTTGGGCCCGCCGCGAGCCTGGCCCCGCCCAGGGCTCGCTGCCAGGGGTTCCCATGGTGATGGTAAACAAGCCTCAACTGCCTCCGCTACAACTGCCAAGTACCCCCGCGTTCCACCCTCCTTTAGGTGCTCAGAGGGACCACCGAGGTGCCGGATGTGAAGAAGAGCGGGAGTGTGAGGACTCCGAGCCGAGGTGAGGGGCGGGACGAATGGGGCGGGCGTTGGAGCCGAGGCTGAGGCCCGTATATCCGGGACTGAGCCCACTGGGGGTGGAGACCGCGAGGCTGAGATGGGGGGAGGGGTCAGGGAGTCGCGGTAAGAGGCCTAAAGCCACACACACTGGCCGACTCGGGACGGGGCCCATTGGGGATGGGGAACGCTGGACTAAGATTTAAGGTCAGGGGAAGTAGGCCTGAGGACGAGGGCCGCACAGTCAGGGCTGAGACTTGGGGTTGGGCGGGCAGGACGGGCGGCGAGCGAAGGCAGGAGTTCTTCAGGTAGACTCCAGGAGGAACGGAGCCCAGCGCCCCTACCGGGAGCTGGATGGGGAATCCAGAGACGTCTGAAGGGGGGGGGAGGGCTCATTTAAAAGTGAAAGCACTACTTTCACGTGGCTGAACGCCGCCCGGAGTTGCACAAGACTGGTCGGGAGCTGACTCCTCCCCCCTCCCACGTTCCCGCTCTTCGAGCCTCCAGTTTCGGTCTTTGCGGCCTTTTCTTCCTCTCCGCCGCGGCGTGCGTGTGTGTGTGTCCTGAGCGCCTTTCTGCGTTTGTCTGCAGCCCGTAGAGGTATCGTGTTTGTATTTTGGGTGAACTCTTGGTCCATAGTTGTCTTTGCCTGGTACCCCACTTCTACTAAGTCTGACTTTTATCGGCCGTTTCTTTTTCCTCGTCCTTTCCTCTTTGTGTCTTTTGAGTATATTTTTTACTGATGGCTGACTGTCTCTAAGAAACTTCTGGACGCCCCCCGGCGCTCGCGCTGCGCCCGCTCCCACCCGTGTTCGCGCGTGGTTCACTGAAACTGGCGCGGGGCTGCCTGGGTGATCGCGCGAGTCGCGGGGACCCCACCGACCCTCCCCCATCTGCTCTATCGGAGAGGCGGTCAGGAGGCCGCACGCCGTCGTTTCCTTTTAGTCTAGGCTCTAATGGGGCTCTCAGAGATCCCCGCCTGACAATCCTCAGGCCCTGGAGAACCCACCCCCACCCCCCTCTCTCCCCGAGGCGTCCTGTGGGTCCCTGGGCCGGCCTCCCACGTGAAGGCCCTCGCAGCGATTTCCCTGGAGGCCCTCCAAATAACGAACGTGCTTTCTTTAGTTTTTACAACTATTTGTGGAGCGCCGGGGCACCTGCCTCCGTCTTGTGGGTCGAGTGCGTGGCGGGAGAAACATTTGTGGCGGCCGCGCGACGAGGTGGGGGTTACCGCGCGGCCTCCGGAACTTCCCGGAACCGGTCGGGTGGGCCCGGAGCGCGGAAGGCGGGGTTGCGAGGGCCTCGGCCCCTGAGGTTAGGGGCGGGCCTTAGGTGTTCGTATCCTGCTGAACCCGGAGAGTTTTGAATGTTGCAAATCTTTCGACGCAGGACGTCTAGGACCTATCGGTCTTAATATTCTCACTTATGTTTTCAAAAGTTTACGATTTGCTTCTGAATATCTAGAAAGAATGAAAATACCTTTTTTGAGTCTTCGGTTAGACAAAATGCGTTCGAATCTCTGAAAAACGTTTTCAGTGGTAATTTCTAGAAATCTTTCATTTCAAATTTAGAAAGATCCTGCTTTAATAAATGTTGGGAGACATTACTGATATGTTAAGCAGATTTTCATTCTTTCTCGGGGATGTTTCTGTAGATTGATTAGAAATAATGTTTTCATGTTTTGGACTTTTTATTTTTAGTCTTTTCTATTTAGTGATATCTGGACTGGTTCTCAGACCCTGGAACTACTTTGACACGTGATGTATTCGGGCACAGAACTATTATTTTCCCATGTTTTCTAATCACTTACGACCAGACTGCAGTTTATTTCAATGATCATTTGGTTTGACCAAATATGGTGAAAATACGATTTTAGCATGTAATTTTCTTTCATTATATATTTCTTATTAAGCTTTTAAAATCCATTCTCTGCTTTATATTTCAACACATTTCAAATTGTACCAGCTACCTTTCAAGTGTGACAGGTGGCCATTTTGTACAGTGTCAATTTAGAGATTACCCATTTAAAGATTTTTCTTTTAGTCAGATGTGTGTCAAGTAGGTACACACACTTTTTCTGGTTGTATTCCCTTGGTGGTTGAGCTCTGTCCCGTATATTTACCGTAAATGGTAGCTAGTTTTAAGCACTGTTCTGATCCCATTGAGACTGGGGGGAGGGGGAGGAGATGGACTAAAGTGTTGTCTACTCGATGCCCAGCATGGTGGCACGCGCCTGTAATCCTTGCGTTGGGAGGCAAGAGGCCAGGGATCACTTGAGTCTGCGGGATCGGGACTACTTGGGCAACATAGGGAGACCTAGTCTCAAAAAAAAAATTTTTGTTTTTAATTGAAAAATAAAGCGATGTCTACTCAGACCAGAAGCACCTATTATAGTCGGTGGTTGCCTTTTGTGAGTTAGTAGACCATTGTCTTTTAATGTTTCCAAATTAGTAATATTTAGTAAATATTCCTTTTCCTAATTAGCGAGTACTTCTGGAGAATAAATTTTCTTTATTAATCATTTGATGACCCTAAGATTTACTTTATAAAATATTATTTTATTGTTTCCACCTGTTTACCAGTATGATGAATGTGAATCTCTAGTATTTGCCAAAACTAGCCAGTAATTTTTCTGGTATCATTATGGCCATGTGCTTTAATTTAATCCATTGTAGTTTTTATTATCTCCGCTTAAATTACACAGTTTTTGGCCAAGAGGCAGCCATTTAAATTGGTTCCTGGCTTTTTTGGCACAATTGTAGTGTGGTCTGATGACTGGTTTAAGGAATGACAGTTCATTAAGTTCACCTACCAAGTTGATTCAGCTGGACCCTAGTGATAGGAAATTGGGTTGCTTTAGATTTTCTTATTAGATATAATGCTGCAATGGATAGGCTTTGCTGGTTTTTTCCTACTTTCGATTATAGGGGTTGAGTCATTTTTTTATTTCCACAAACAGCACTTGCAGTTGCCTGTTTATCACACAGCCTTGCCAAGAAATTATGTGGTCAAACTTCTATTTTTGCCAATATGATAGCTATTTTAAATGTTAATTTAAGATTTTAAGTGGTTGAAGTTGAGCATCGTTTCTCTGTGCTTCCCCCTTTTTGTCAATGGTTCATACATGTGCCTCTAGCAGATTTCTTTTGGATTGTTAGTTTTTTGGTCTCTTTTTTAGAAGTTCTGTATATGTTAAGTATATTAACAAGGGGGATTGTACACACACACACTCCATTTTGTTAGTATTTTCCCTTTTTTAAAAGATGCAATCGCGTTTTTCAGTGTTTTCCAATATTTTGGGTTTTGAGTCATGGTCAGGAAAGTTTTCCTTGCTCCCAATTAATGGAGGAATTTACCTACTTTGTTTTCCTTCCTTTATTTAAGATGTCCATATTTCTGGAAAAGAACAGTGAAAAATTCTTAGTTAACTTAGACTTGGCCTTCATCAATATGTTAATGTGTGACAAATGGCCGTGGTTCAGTTTGAAATGAACTACAGTTCAGGCATACCAACTTGGTCATGAGCCATTTGCTTTGTATACTGCTGATTATTTAGTTGGCTACTACTTGTTTAGGAGTGTTTTATCTGAGTTCATGAATGAAATTAGCCTGGATGCTTGATAAACTAATTCTAAAACTATTGGAAATGGCAAATCAAATCTTTCTGGTGGTCAGAAGCAATATGTGAGTTGTGGCTGCCACATGTTTATCCTACCTAACTTGTTTTTTTCAAAACATTTTTTCTCTACTTCAAATTAGTATGGTTTGTGTATTTTTAAAATCGATTGCTACACAACCAAATTTATCTTAAGCTAGGAAAATGTTCTTGAACTCATTTATTGCCTTCATTTGTGTTCTCTCCTTGGGGAGGCCCCCGTGCCTATCATTCACAAATACTTTTTTTTTTTTTTTGAGACTAGGTCTCGCTATTTTTGCCGGTGGAACCACAGGCTCACGTTGCCCGGGGTTCCACAGACTCAGTCCCCAGCCTCAGCTTCCCAGGTAGCTGGAATTACAGGTGCACGCCACCACGCCAAGTTATTTTTTGGGGACTATGTCTTGCTATGTGGCCCAGGCTGCCGCTTTCAGGCATGTACTACGATGCCTGGCCACAAATACTATCTTCCAAATTCTGTATCTTTTCCCCCTATTTTTTTCTCTGTTCTGAGATATTTCTTTGGGGGCTTTTCTGGTAACTATCCTTCCTATTCATTTGTTTTTATGTTAAGTCAAGACTACTTTCATGTTTTAATCACAGGATGGTTTACTTTGATTATTTGAAAGTTATTTTTGTTGAAACCTTTACCATTTTGTCTAGTACTTCTTGTTCCCTGAAAATTGACTTCTAAGTCTGATAACTCTGGTGCTAGAGCCCTTCTCACCATCAATTTCATTTCCTGTTGAGTCTGTTATTCACTCTGTAGGGCAGCGTGCTGTACTCCTTTGAGCAAACAACTGTTTATAGTATGCCAATCTTTTCTGTTCCTGTGGCATATGTAGGGGACCTGAGAAGTAAGTTGTCAGCTCTCCAGCCCCTGGAACATGTTCCATCCCCTCTGGGTCCCTCAGGGACATCTTCCTGAGGGCCCCGTGGGCTTGTGCTACAGAGGTCTCCATAGAGACCTTGAGTGTAAGCCCCAGCTCCAGGGGATTGACTACTAGCCTACCCAGGGACCACTTGCTTATGGAGAGTGCTATAGGAGCATGGAAGGAGACTCTTAGTAGCAGTTATATTTCCCTAAGAGGGCTTTGGGGGGGGACACACTCAGCACCCACCTTAATTTATTAGCGAGGTTGACTCATTTTCTGTAATGGGGAATATACTGTCAGTTAATATAAATGATAAAAACATGCTTCTCTGCCTAGAGCAGATTGTATCTTTAGTCTAATAGCACTGTTTTCTATGGAAACCTCACCTGATATAAAATTTTTCTGTTTAACTTCAGATCTTGATTCTTAAGTCACCTGCAAAATGCAGCCAGTGAAATGGAGCAAAGGTTATTTGTACTATGTTGAGTAAAAATTTGTCCTTTCTGATAACTTTAGTGCAAGCATTATGTAGTTTTAACTACTATTACATTATACTATTTTTGCTTTTTAATTAACTTATGAGAAAAACACTTGAGGAAAAGTGTGTTATGGCTTCAAACTTAAATATGTTAAATACATGAAAGGGCCTAATAGTGAAACTATCATGTTGCTGACACATCATGATAAATCTCCTTTGGTGGATAAATGTAGTATAGCCATCAACATTAAAAAGCTAGTGTGATTTATGATTCATCTGCATGTCCTCTCCTTGTACCTTTGTGAACTTGTCCTGTTGTGCAAATTAGGTCAGATATTGGACTTCAGATGCATGAGTCCCCTGAAAATTTAGGTACAATTGTGCATAGGGGTTGGTGGGTGCACTTTTTTTTTTTTTTAAAGCCGGATTCATTCTGCTTCTGTTTCTCAAGTGAACCTTTTGATGAAAAGAATGTATAAAAGCCACTGAGCTGCGATTTATAAAATTATTGTTGGGATTTTATGAAATTATTCTTCGACTGGAAGAGATTTTTGAGGTTTCCAGAAAATATTTATAATAAGTTTCTGGGCTCTGCTTACGTATTGTCCCACAATAGGGAATTGGCTTCTCCAGAGACAGCTATGCTCAGGAGGAAAATTAGACATGAGCAATAGAAACAATACTTGAGCTTATTTGTGAATTTAATAAGAACAATATAAAGTTTAAAAGAACTCACCACAAAATAAATATTTACACAAAACAAGCAAAACCACATACTGACCAAAACCAAAAACTGCCTTTAGACAAACAAAAAAATTTGAAGAGGCATCCAGGGGGAATGGTAATGTACAAAGGAGAAAGAGACTTACATGGACTTCAAACTTAAAATTTTACAGATTTACCAGAAACAAAGAATTTCATATTCTCACACTTCTCTCCAGTTTCTAGTCTGTTTAAATGTCACTTCCTCAGAACCCCTATTAAGTTGACATCTATTTTCTAGTTTTTTTCATTTCAGAATTCATTATACATTTGATTTCCTAGTCCACTGTGTTCTTACACAGCGCCTGCATCTGTTCTCACCATTTTTAATATAGCAACTAGACTTTTAAAAAGTAAAAACTTAAATTACACTTTTTATTTTGAAACAGCAACAACTTCCCACTGACCTTAGAAAAGGGACCTCTTGTTCGCTTTCCTTGATCTCAGCTCTGGCTGCAGATTTTTTCAGACACTTTCTTTCTCAGCATGTGTAAAGTGTGCTCCCTCTGTCTTCTGTACCTGTTGTTCCTTCATAATGCAGAAACCATATCCTGACTGATTAATTATTAACTGTTACCTCTCAGTACCAGGCCAAGAAGGCCTATGTAAAACTATTTAACTGTAACAAACATGTCAAAGTGTATGAGAAAATGAAAGTCAGTTGATAGGAATTACAGTATTTTTAAAGAGGGATTTTAAGGAGCAAAATAAACGCCAATGAAGTCATGGCATCATTTCTATAGAGAAATTTATTCCAAAATCAAATTTTTTGAATTTATGTAAGAATTTTTTTTCTCTTGAATTATGACTTTAAGTGTCTAATTTTCTGAGATGACTGAATTTTGAACCCTGTAACTCTTAATAATGACCATAATTAGAATTTTTTCTACCATTATGAATAATTTCAGAACAAATTCCAACTGCCATGTTATTGTGTTATTTGTAAATTATGAATACAAAAATTATAAATATAAAAATTTGTTTTTAAATATAACTACAATTCTGTATTTAAAATAAATATGCTTAATAATACATTTCTAGTCATTCAAATGTATCTCCTGAATAGTCTAAATTTTTATTTGAATCAAGATCCAAATATGTCCTATGTGTTACGAATCATGGATGTCTTTTAAAAAATTTCCTTTATCTCATTAAGTGCTCTTTGCCCTTAGGAGCTACTTTTGGCTTAGCCCTTTTGTCCTAGCCCTTTTGTCCTTGTAGGTCCCCCTTCATAGTCTAACCAAGTTTGATCCTTTTACTTCGGTGTCTAATAGTTTGATAGTTTTCTCTAGTAAGAAAGATTATCATTAGAAGTGGTAAACATAAAAAAGGAGACAAAAAATAAAATGAAATGTTTGCATTATCCACCTTCAATAAGTATTAAATTATGGCTAATGCTGTTGCCTCTACTCCTACATCCTCCACTCAAGATTACTTAGGAAGATTCTAAGCATTTAAAAAAAAATTTGTTTATTCTTGTGGTCTGTACAGACCAAATACCATACCGTATAAAAGCCAAGCCAAAGGCTGGGCATGGCGGCGCGTGTCTGTAAGCTTAAGCCTGTGTAGCTGCC
>PVHY01016118.1:17438-34588 GCA_004024945.1 Uropsilus gracilis | reverse complement strand
ACCTAATCTCAAAAAAAAAAAAAAAGAAAGAAAAGATTAAAAGAAAGTATGTACAAATGTTAGAAATGGATGCTTATGAGGTCGGGCATGGTGGCTCGTGCCTGTAAGCTTCAGCCTATGAAGTGGCCGGGGCTAGGGATCGCGGTTCGAGTCCCACCTGGGGCCCATAGCGAGACATAGTTCCAAAAAAATAGCTGGGCGTGGTGGCGTGCGCCTGTCATCCCAGCTACCTGGGAAGCTGAGGCTGGGGATTGCTTGAGTCTGGTACCCCGGGCAACGTGAGCCTGCGGTTCCATAGGCAAAAATAGCGAGACCTAGTCTCAAAAAAAAAAAAAAAGAAATGAATGCTTATGAGAGGTGGAATCATGGGTAGTTCTTTTTTTGTGTGTTGCTTTACACTTTTCTGCATTTTCTAAGTTTGCCTCAGGAACTATAGATTGCCAAGATAATCAGTGTTTTTAAAGAAAAAAGCCTGAGGTTTTTAATACCTAAATGTCAAAATTTATTTAATTAAGCCAGTTTTTTACGAATATCTCATGCAAAAGAATTGCAAATAATACTTATATTTTACCTTCAAGGGGGTAGAACATAAACCCCTTCACACACGTACACACTTCTGAGAGGGCTACACATTGATACCTTCCAAACTGTGCAATAAGGGAAGGAGGGGGAGTGAGGAACTCCACAGTGAAACAGTCAGCCAAGTGGACAAGGTCAACATTAACAGTGTAAATCATACTGATAATAGGTATTCTTGATACAAAGTAATGAAAATGGTACTTTAGCTCTGTGATCTTCCTCTGCCAAACACATAATCTCAGTCCATGATGAAAAAAAACAGCAGATATATCCCAATTAAGGGACATTCTACAAACAACCTGACTAGTATTCCTCAAAAATGTCAAGGTCATCAAAAGCAAGTAAAATCTGAGGAACTGCCACAGCCAAGTGGAGCCAAAGGAGACATAATGACTAAATGTAATATAGTATCCGTTAGTAAAAACTGAGGAACCTCCACTGGGAAGCCAATGTGAGATGTTGCTAGTGGGAGTATGTGGGAACTCTCTACCACTAGCTTTACAGTTTTTCTGTAAATGTAAGTATGTTCTATAAAGTAAATTTTTTAAAGTTTACTTATTTTAGCCTTTTGTGATTTTACAAGAAAATCTTTGCAAAAATTGTACTGTACACCAAGGCAGTATAGTCCATGAGTTATAGAAATTATATTATGAAACCTTACCCTGTCACCCCAATGCAAAAAAGTAAGATAATGTCCCATAAGTCACCTTCAACAAAAGTAAACCTCTACTTAAGTTTTTCTAGTCATTAAAATTAACAGCTGTACTATGAAGATATATTTTCCAAAGAGTCAGATATCATTCCAAGAAACTGTGCTGATTTTATGTTTGAAAAATCAGACATTTCCAAGAACAACTTTTATTTAAATTATATATGTGTATATATAAATATATACATATGGGTGCAGAGTTTACAGGATCATATGTCTATAATTGGTAGAAGAGCACATGGGTAGAGGGGGAGATAAAATATGAAACTGTGGAAAAAAGAAAATATTTCCAGATTTGCCAGTTAAATAATGCTATCATTAGTGAGTGTCAGATAGCCTTCTTCAAGTCAACAGATGATGTTCAAAGAGATGTTGGACAAAATGTAGATCAGTATTAGGATCTATAAAAAATTCTTGTATTTCCACGTGGCATCAGAATTTATGATGTTTCTGATCTCTGTCAGTGAGAAGACTGAGTCACCTGAATAAATATAAAAGAGGAAGAGGAACCATAAAATTTTGTAAATTTTTGATGTTTACCTTTAAATAGATACAAATATACATACATACATGAAAAATAAGGTTACCATGTAGGTAGAATATATACAAATATGATCTTGTGGGTTCTATTCCAAGAAAAATATGATAATTTTCAAGCATTTTCTCTTAAGTAATTTCAGTTCTTTGGGATGAAAGTGCCAGATAACAGATTTTGTAATTATTGCTATTTAAGAATGCCTATCTTTGGGGCCGGGCACGGTGGCTCATGCCTGTAAGCTTCAGCCTATGAAGCGGCCGGGACTAGGTATCACGGTTCGAGTCCCGCCTGGGGCCCATAGCGAGACCTAGCTCCAAAAAAAATGGCTGGGCATGGGAGTGCACGCCTGTAATTCCAGCTACCTGGGAAGCTGAAGCTGGGGATTGCTTGAGTCTGTGATACCCCGGGCAACGTGAACCTGTGGGTCCACAGGAAAACATAGCGAGACCTAGTCTCAAAAAAATAAAAAAAGAAAAGCCTGACTTTGTGTAAATTTTTTCACTGGAGCCATTCTTTACATTGAAACCAAAGGATATAATTTATTTGTTGTGTGCTGGATTTGGGGTCCCTGTTAAAAAAATAAAAAATGTTAGAAGTGACATTTTTGTCATCTTTTTGTTACTCAATTACATTATTTTTGTCACCACTTGCTACTCAGTTACATCATTTTCAACAGATAGTATTCTGTGTTCATTTTTTGTTGTTGTTGAGACTATGCCTTGCTATTTTTTGCGCATGGAACCGCAGGCTCACGTTGCCCAGGGTACCACAGATTAGGTCTTACTATTTTGTCTTGGGAACCGCAGACTCACGTTGCCGGGGGTACCATGGACCCAAGCAATCCCCAGCCTCAGTTTCCCAGGTAGCTGGGATTACAGGCACACACCACCATGCCCAGCTATTTTTTGGAACTAGGTCTCACTATGTGCCCCCAGTGGGACTCAAACCACGATCCCTGGTCCTGGCTGTGGTTTCCTAGGCTGCTGCTTACAGGCATGCGCCACCATGCCCGGCCTTGTGTTAACTTGTTAAACATAAGTAGAGTTCTGGATGTGAATGGAATAAGAATAGGTGTAATTTAATTTCTTTTTGGTTTTTACTATAATAAAAATATATATAATTACATATGCATAAGCGCACATAAATACATATGTGTGTGTAATACAAATATACATATATACACATCCTCATATACTTAAAGAGCATGATGGCCTTTGGATCAGAATTTGCTGCTGTATTTTTAGAAACTATGTCACTGCTTCTAAAAATTTATATATTGTAGGTAATGTGCCTTTTCCCCTTTCTTATAGCAGCTATTTCAAACATGGAAAGATGAATGAGAAAAATTCCCTATGCTTAACATCCACCATGAATAGAAAAACAGGATGAAGTCCAAGTTAGCCCCTGGGACTTTTCTCAGGTTCCCAGTAAATAGGTTGACCTGGAAACAGGGAGTACAGCTTGAATCTTCTTCCTTTAGCAGCACAACAGAAGTTTCCAAACACAAGGGGTTTAGCAAGACCACCTGCTCCTAACAGGACAATGGCCATCAACTGGACCACCAACTCTGTTGCTTCCCATCAGTACCAGCTCTGCTTCATACAGACAACAGGCTTTCCACTAGAAGTTTCCAAGTAAGAGTGAGCAATAAGAAGCTAAACTTCACATCTGTGGTAGAAGCTCATAAATCAGGAGCTAAATGGATAAATTAAAAAGCTGAGACTGAAGTCAGTCTGACTGGAGAACTACACTGAAATCACAGATACTAAGCCCAGGTCAGACAGAGTTATGTGCTCATACCCTTACTCAGCAGCAGGGTGGACCTCCAAGGGCCCTGAAGACATCAAGAAATGCAGAGGACCTCTTGCCCAGGTGCTCATGCCTCCCTCATTGTACCCTTGCATGGTACAATCCAGGAGACATAACACATCATTTCTCAATACCTCCACCTCTTCTTGCACCACTAAATTAATAAGAAAAGACTCACATTGGCAAGACCCCATAGCTCACCTATCTCTTCCCAAATAATCAAGGTTAACCAAAACCTCCAGTTCCCCTCATTTGAGTCCAGTTATGCATAAGATAGTAGGTCAAACTGGTGTGTAAAACAATATTTAATAATATCTTAAGGGCCGGGCACGGTGGCTCGTGCCTGTAAGCTTCAGCCTATGAAGCGGCCGGGGCTAGGGATAGCGGTTCGAGTCCTGCCTGGGGCCGATAGCAAGACCTAGTTCCAAAAAAATAGCTGGGCGTGGTGGCCCGCACCTGTATTCCCAGCTACCTGGGAAGCTGAGGCTGGGGATTGCTTGAGTCTGTGGTACCCCAGGCAACGAGAGCCTGCGGTTCCACGGGCAAAAATAGCGAGACCTATTCTCAAAAACAAAAATAATATCTTAAGGGATATGATGGAGGATTATTTGGTATGATGAGGTAATGTGTTACCTCAATAAAAACAACACATTAAAATACTTTAATATTTCATAGGTTAAGAGTATTAAAGTTAATGTTAATTAATATTAGGAAATTCTCAACTCAGTACCCTTTGTTGGTTTGCATAGGGACAACAGAATTTTAAACGTTTAAGCCATAAAGTCAAGACACAATCTAGGGGGATGCATGATGAGACTAAGGATAGATTGAAAGTCATCATACAACTCCATCATGCAAGGTTTGTTTTGTCGTTTTATTTTTTACTATAATTCCATATCCCTTTGGATGACTTCTTAACATTTTAAAATGTTTAGAAAATATTTGTTTTAGGTTTGTGGAAAAGACTTTTGTGTTAAAATTAAAATCACTTATTCAACAGTATCCACGATGGAGTTACAGAACCAACTTAGAAAAGTAAGCCACTGACAGAGAGTAGAAATGCTTGGGACAAATATAGTCTACACTGTTTAAATAAATCATGAAACATCTGTAGTGCAGACTAATAAGCGGCTGTGAAAAAGAGTGAAAGAGGATCACATGCATTGTTATAGAAGACTCCTTCGTACACATTTAAGTGAAAAAGTAAAGTGCAGAGCAGTGTTGCTGCTCTGTGCTTTGACTGTTACATGCCAAGTAATTTGTGGGAAGACACAAAAACCGTAGTAGCAGCATTTGCTATTAAGGAAGGGAACTGGGTGGACAGGGGACAGGGTTTCTTTTCATTATGCATAATTATAGGTATATGATTTTATACCTTTCGAATTTTTAACTATTTTGGATTTCTATTATCTGTATTACCTGTTAAATAAGCTTTATTTCTTTAAAAAAAGGTACTCTGTAAAAAGTAAAAGGGCATTTTCAAAAATACTTTAGATAAATATAAGAGGCCATAATGAAAGAAATTGCCTTTACTTTGCAATAGAGCTAGTAAAGAAGCAGGTAGGGGTAATTTATAATATGTTAACTGAGATGTCAGAATATAGATCAGGGTGGGGGCAGGAAAGGGTGGGAACAGTCAGGGAGGGGAGAAGGTGGGTGAACCCTGGGGATTACAAAGATGTGAAAAAAAAAATATATATATATTTTTTAAAAAAAGAATATAGATCAAAATGGTACCCAGATTGTGAAAGTATGATAATTACTGACAGAAAGAATAGTCTATCCTTATTGCAATTAAGCACTGATACATTTAGAAGAAGAACTAAATAAGGACTAAAAAGTAAAATTATAAAGAGAAAAAGTTGGCTATGAGATAAAGTTTCAGAATATTGTAGCATCATAGAAAGATAAAAATTTCCAAAAGAACTCCATCTGACCCAAAATCAGTAAAACAATTTCACTTTCTTAAAATTCTTACACAAACCACTAAAACACACACACTGTAAAGTAACCCAGAAGACCATTAAGACAATTCTGGATTTTTATGGCGATTTCTTTTAGGGTCATTCTTTGCATTTTTACGCTCCTAAATTTACCTCTTCAAGTCACAGCAATGCAGATTGAGCTTTCTTTTTTTAGTTTTGTTTCCAACCAAATCTTTTGTACATTTCTGGAATTTAAGCCACCTCAGTTACCGCTACTTATCTATAACACCATTGCTTTGAGGGATTAAAGCAGGTTTCTTATAATACACTTAGATCAAGAGTTATCTGCGTTGAGAAGAATATCCTGTTTGAGTTGGGGATGGGGAATCTTTTTATTTTTTATTTTTTATTTATTTATTTTTTTTGATCTTGAGTTGTTTTGATTTCCCCTGAGTGCAGTAATCTTCAGCAAGTGATATTTTAAAAAGCCCCAAGCACACCACAAAACATTCCAAGTGATTTTAACTCCTGAATGAGGTTGGGCTACCTGAGTGATTCTCTCTCTTCTCTTCTTTGGCAGAAAGGATTAGAAACCTCCACAGAACTTGCTCTCTATTAAAGTGGAGTGCTGTGCATTCATTGGCAAGAGGTGAATTGTTTTCAGATTACATGCGAAAGAGTGTGTGTGTTTCTTTCCCACATCAAAGACTTGGATGGAAGCAGTTCTGAGTATTGCCAGGGATGCAAGAATTGGTGCTAAAGTGATTAACAAAATTGCTTTCCTGCAAAAGAAGCACAAAACATTACCTAGGGATTAGAGGAGGAGAGGGCAAGATTAAAGGTGATGTTGAATTTTGGGTGGAATATCTTATCCATCTTTTTCAAATCATGCTTCAAGAAGTCTGTGACCCCTCCTTACAGAAACCTGAACAAATCAAAGTCTTGCTCTCAATTTTGTACACAGGGGTGCTGACAAGGTAAAATTAAAACTACATAAGCAGCCCACACTTGTGACCTCCATACCTTTATCTCCCACTCCATATACATTTTGAATGTATTTTATTCAGCACACACTAAAGACTCCACTGATCAAAGATTCTTTCATTTGTAATTGGTTGGTGTATCCACCTGTTGGACTAAGTATAGAATTTCTAGAGACGTTTTGTTTCAGTAAATCTTGACTTTGTAAGTACAGCATCCCTTTTTTATTGTGGCTCACAGTCAAAAATCTTCATCTAGACAAAAAAATCTTAAAAGCAAAAGACAGATGCTGTATTTTAAATAGTGAGTGAAAGACACATAAAGCAAACTTCATAGTTCCTACATTAGGAAACCTAAAAAAATTTATCTGAAATGCCCTATGAATTTGGAACTCCTTCTTCTAAGAAGTCCTCCCAACTTGAATCTCCCAATAAGAGTCAGGCGAAAACATACATGTAACTATTCTGGTGCAAATAAACATTTTCTTTCCACTTTTCCCTACTTGATTTCTTCCTTTTAAACATCAATGCAAAAAAAGAATGAAACATACTTAGATAGGTGGTAAAAGCATAAAGTTGAGTGAAATAACCAAAATAAATAAATTCAGAGCAATATATACAGTATGATACACTCATAAAAAATTTTAATACACAAAAAACCAAGATCATAATTCTTTAGTTGTCGTAAATATTATGTAAAAGTATAAAAAAAATAATTAGACACTCTAACTCTATCATAGTTGCTCCTCTGGGAAAGGAGGTAGGAAAGGAGACTGGGGTAAACAGTGAAAGGGAATCTTAGTCACATCCATAACGTTTCTTTTTAGAGGGAAATAAAACATTAAGTTAAGATGATTCACTTAGTTATAGTTAGGGGAGTGAAGTGTCATTCAAATTCTTGTCTAAAAACACAGTAGAAGTTTGAGATCTTTGTCCTCATTAATTATTTTTTCACATAATGTGTAGGGGTTTGTGTGTGTGTGTGTGTCTATTAGTGTATCTTTTCATGCTAACAAAACCTGTTTCAAAATGATTAAATGATGTAGAACAGTGGCTATCTCCTCTTTCCCCACAATAACATCTTCCTCATTCGTGAATGTACTGTGCCCCAGAACTTTGCACGCGTTCTATGAAGATTGAGACACACCATCAGTCTTCAGCAAGAAGAATTAATAGATGGATAAATAAAACAGTTTGCCTGCTGCCCTGTGTGCAGGAGTTTGTGGGTGTCTGCATTGTGAAAAGTTGTTTCTTGAGGTTGCCTATGTGACTTCTTTGCTTTCAGGAACTTGTTGAGAACAATCATTTTTTATCTGTCTTTTCCTTGGGGTCCCGTAAGGTCACTGGACATAAGATAGCTGTGAAATTTGACATTGTTCCAATTTAAATGCTTTACTCCAGCAAGTGCAAGACTGTGGACGCTTCAGTGTGGGGATTGCCATGGCCAGGCTGTTTCTGAGACTCGCCAGCCCTCCAGGCTTCAAAGCCTGCCATCCTTGATCTCACTAAAGAATGTTTTTGAATTCTATGTCCATCTAGTGGTTGCCTGCAAAGATCTACTTGGCTTTTTCTTTCTTCCTTTTCTTTCACACTTGATCAGTGAGATTCTGTTTGTGATGGGGGTTTTGCCCCCCTGGGTCTTTAATTCTTTCACAGGTGGTTTCAAAGTGTCTACCCTTAGCCACTGCTTTCTATAAACAAGCAGGAATTCAGGATCCGTGGTTACTGATGGCTCTCCTCACGGAGCAATTCTCTCTCACTTTGAAAATAGACTGTTTTGTGGACAGTAAAGTACAGTTCTTTTTCACAGATGAGATTAGAGGCTTGAGGGAGGTTGGAGGGAGGGGAGTTTTTCTTTTTCTTTTTCTTTTTTTTTAACTGGAGAGCCTTTGTGTCCTAGCCCCCTTTGGCGAATACAAAAACTTTACTTATTTTACACTCAGTTGCACCTGTGGGTTAAGATGACATGGCACTAAGTAGAAGGTGCTGGGAATTTGCTGATTTCCTCATCAATTCCAGTGTCACCAACATTCCAAGGGTAAGGTTGGGAGTTGAAGATCCCATGATGACAGGAGCTAATACAGTTGCATATTTCAAGAGATCAAATACTATCAATTCTATCTATGAATTTTTGTCCTAAGAGTTGAGATATCTAGCTTATCACCTTCTCCCCTTTGTGGGCTGATAACTCTCTCCCAGATCTCAGTACTTTTGACTTGAGGTTTCAGAAGGACTGGGGTTCAGTCTCTTATTGGGAGCAATTGGACTTTTCAGTTTTCATGTGAATCCTGAAAGTTGGAGAGTTGATGCATTTATATTGTTCTAAATTCTATGAGAAAAAAAATAATGGAGGTCAAATGTTATCACTTGATTCCAAACATTTCAAAAATGACAGCTTATGTGTGTCTCCTGGGCCACCTCAGCTTATAGAAAAAATGGGGGTGTTAAAGTCACTGCCTTTGTTCCTGCTCAAATTTTATAATAAAATTTACATTTTAAATACTTTTCCTCTTTATAAACACAAAAGTTTATTAGAATCAATTTCAAAAATGCTGTTCAGGCAGCATTGTTTATAACAGCTGAAAGCTTTACTTCAATAATCTAAATGTGAGCCCAGCATGGTGGCACGTGCCTGTAAGCCTCAGCCTATGAAGCAGCTGGGGCTAGGGATCGCAGTTCGAGTCCAGTTCACCTGTAATCCTAGCTACCTGGGAAGCTGAGGCTAGAGATTGCTTGACTCCGTGGTACCCTGGGCAATGTGAGCCTGCAGTTCCATGGGCAAAAATAGTGAAACCTCATCTCAAAAAAAAAAAAAAAAAAAATCTAAACGTTCATAGACAGGCAACTGGTTAAATAAACTATAATGTATCCATCTGTGGAAATAATATGTAATAATTAAAACATGAAACAGGAAAAGTGACATAAAAACATGTCTGAGAAATACAAGTGTGAAAAAAATTGAAAATGACATCATAGAAAAGCTATTTACAAAACACTTCTATATAATTTTAGTGGGTTCAGGTATGTATATGAGGTTGTAGGAGGTAATCTAAGGTGATTTTAACCTTATCTGTAATGCTTTATTTTTCTTATAAGAAAGTATTAATATACTTTTCATGTAATTAAAAATATTTGTTTAATTTAAAAATCAAAGAGAAGATAACAAAAATAAATAAAATCATCTATAATGATTTAACTCAGTCTCTGAATGGCTTTTTATACATCGTTTTTTAAAAATATTTTTGTGGTAAAATATGCATAACAAAATTGATCATTTTTAAGGGTACAATCCAGTGGAATTAAAGCATGCTCACATAATCACCACCATTTCCAGAAATTTTCATCTTCCCAAACTGAAACTCTGTACCCACTACACAGTCATTCCTACCCTCCGGCCCTGGTAGTAACTGTTCCTATTTTTTGTCTCCATGTATTTGACTATTCCTAGGTACCTCACTGAGTGGAATCACAAACTATTTGTCCTATCATACCTGGTTTATTTCATGCAGCAAAATTCTCGCAAGGTACATCCACCTTGGAGCAGGGTCAGAACTTCATCTCTTTCAAAGGCAGAAGAATATTCCATTGCATGGATACAGCACATTTTGTTCAAAGGACATTTGGGTTGCTTCCTCCTTTTGTATTTTGTGAAGAATGCTGCTAGGAACAAGGGTGATCAAATAGCTTCCTGCTTCTTCCTGAGTCCCTGCTTCTTCAGTTATTTTGTGTATGTATCCAGAAGTGGAATTGCAGGATCAAATGTGTAATTCTAGGTTTAATTTTTTGAGAAATCATCATCCCGTTTTCCACAATGGCTGAGTCATTTTACATTCCTACCAGCAATGCACAAGGGTTCTAATTTCTCCATATCCACACCAACATATGCTTTTATCTTTTAATAGTAGCCATTCTAATGGGTATGAGGTGGTTACATACTTTCAAAAGTTAAAAATTGCCTTCAACTTTAATTTAATATAACCTTGATGTTTTTCTATGTCATTAAACATTCTTCAGTAAGAATCACTTTAATGACTGCATAACGTTCCATTGTATAAGATAATTTACACAACCAATTTCCTATTATTGAAAATAGGTTCCAACTTTTGACTCTATATATACAGTTTTTTCAAGATTTGAAGACCAATGTTCACATTTTAAAACTCAGTTAAAAAGAGAGATTAGGGCCAGGCATGGTGGCACATGCCTGTAAACAGCAGCCTAGGGAGCTGCAGCCGGGGCCAGGGATTGCAGCTCGAGTTCCACCGCGGGCACATAGCAAGACCTAGTTCCAAAAAAATATAGCTAGGTGAGGTGGTGTGCACCTGTAATCCCAGCTACCTGAGAAGCTGAGGTTGGGGATTGCTCTGGGTCCGTGGTACCCCGGGCAGAGAGAGAGAGAGGAGAAAGAGAGGAGAGAGAGAGAGAGGAGGGAGGGAGAGAGAGAGAGAGAGAGAGGAGGGAGAGAGAGAGGAAGGAGAGACGAGAGAGAGAGAGAGAGAGAGAGAGAGAGAGAGAATTAGAGAACAGAAAGAATTGCTACTGCCACTGCTACACACTTGCAACCCTCCAAGCAAACCACTACTTAATCAGTTAAGAAATTCCCGCAATGCAGAGTGGGCATTGTCTGTTAGGCCTCCAGCAAATCGGCTTTCACTGCTGACCTACATGGAAACTTTTAACTTATGGAAATAATGTAGATACCTTTACTGAAGTCTTGATTCTATGGTGATCTAGATGCTCTAACAGTCTCTGTGTGTCAGCCCTTTGAAATGGTACAGCCTATGACCCCATGGAACTCTGAACTTGGAAATCTTCAACAAATTTTGTTTATGTTACTCCTTTCCTCAAAGTTCATTAGCCTCTGATACACTAGCACTTGGTGTTCTGATCTCCCCTCACTGCTCTCCATCCTTACTGCCCGAGAATGAAAACTCCTATTCCTTCCAAACTGATCTAGTATTTGCTATATCCCAAACAAGCAGCACATATGTGAACCTAGATTCAGATGATATGACTAGCTCTACCACTCTTTTTTAGGCAACCTTGGACAAAATACTTTTCTTTTTTTTTTGAGATTAGGTCTTGTTTTTTTTGCCTGTGGAACCACAGGCTCACGTTGCCCGGGGTACCTCATGCAATCCCCAGCCTCAGCTTCCCAGGTAGCTGGGATTACAGGCGTGTGCCACCATGCCCAGCGATTTTTTTTTTTTGGGGGGGGGGGTACTTGGTCTACCTATGTTGCCCCGGTTAGGTCTAGAACCGCGATCCCCAGTTCCAGCCATAACTCCATAGGCTGTCATATACAGGCACCCGCCACCATGCCCTGCTTTGGACAAAATACTTAATAATTTTGCTGAACCCTCAGTTTTCTCATTAGTAAAATAAGGATGATTAAGCCTAATTCTCTTTTATTTGGACATGTCACACTAGACAACTGGCATATAAAAACAGCACAATGCAGAGTATACAGTGAGTGTTCAGTAGGTGAACGTCTTGTTTATCCTACCCTCTGAACCTTTGTTCCTATCTGTTCTTTTTCTGGAAAAGTCTTCTCTTATCTGAATCCCACTGATCCATCAAAGCACACTCATATTTTAGGCCCTGGAAGTCCCTGCCATGAAAATTCTTAGCACTACCTGAGTGGACTATTGGTTCAGCATTTGCCTATACTACCTGGTACTGGTCATATTTTTTACTACGAATTTGTCTTCTTACTATCATCAATCAAAGGACGGAAGCAATGCTTATTATCTTCCCTATCCCACTTTCCCTGCTTGCCCAAGAATTCTTTACACATAGCAGATAGTAAATATTTATTGACTGATCCTTTTCACTCCTTCAGAACTTCATGACCTGCCTGAAATAAGAAGATTGTCCTAGTAAATGGAGCCTTTTGGGAGTATTTTTCAAGGGAATATTGATACTAATTTTGCCCCCAAACAATCATAGCTTAAGTATAGCATTTCCTTGTTGCGGCTGTTTGGTAAGAGAGTTAGTCAGACTTTTTCCTCCGTTAGTCTGTATATCCAGTACCTGGGGTATTGCACCCTCTCCATGATCTTGCAGTTCAGTGGGTATGCGCATGTGTAAGTGTGCACACCTGGGCTAAGAGAGCAGATAAAGGGGCACAGAGATAGAGCATAAGCACGCATATGAACATATGATAGAGTATGAGAGAGAACATAGAGAGAAAATGCCAAAGAGAGGCTAGAGAGTGAAGATTCCTGGGGGCCTGGGGGGCTTGCCTGCCTCCCAGTGCCCCCAGCCCCACCACATTCACCCCTGCTCCTCCCCTACCTCCCACCCCCCACCCTCTACCCCCCTCCTAGCCCTGCCTTGTCTGGTATATCTGTGTAACTGCTAAAACCAATAAAGGATAAAGGACCTATGCAGATTGGCAAGCCTGATGTTTGCATCCCTGCAGTAGCAATAGCCCATAAGGTCAACAGAATGGATATTATTGATATTATTGCTATTATCATCCTTTATATATCAGAAACTCAAAGATATGATTTGTTCCAAGGGCACAAACTAATTGAATTCTGATCTAGTGATTTTATTCTATGTATTTATTTATCTTTTTGAGACTAGGTCTCGTTATTTTTGCCTATGGTACCGCAGGCTCACGTTGCCCGGAGTACCACGGATTCAAGCAATCCCCAGCCTCAGCTTCCCAGGTAGCTGGGATTACAGGCGCATGCCACCACACCCAGCTATATTTTTTGGAACTAGGTTTTGTTGCATGGCCCCGGTGGGACTCGAACCATGATCCCTGACCGTGGCTGCAGCTTCCTAGGCTGCTGTTTACAGGCATGCGCCCCAATGCCCAGCCTCAGATCTACTGATTTTAAATCTCATGCTCTGGGTGGGCCTCACATAATCAAACTTCCCTCCACATTTAATTACTAATGTACACTTGTTCCTCTCTAAAGTAATATAATTGCAGAATCTTGGGTTCTTCCCTAAGAAGAAAGTGCTGGCATCCTGGGTATAGTAGCCACCTCCAAAACCTCTTCCATGTTTATGGAGGAATGAAAGAAATGTACATGATATGCCAATTCTCTGGGAAATTTTCCAGGTGAGAACCTTGTGGAAAATATTTCCTTGGGGTACAGAATGAAACTTGGGCCTTTGGTGAAAAAAATCTCTTTTCCCTTATGTTTTGATTTGCTGTGACTCAGAGTAGCGTTTAGAAATCGTTCTCCCACTGCACTTGTTACCTCAAGGTTCAGGAGTTTGCAGCTTCACCTCGACAGGTGTTCTTAACCTGCCATAAACTAGGATCCTTCCAGCAAAGGCACAACTCTTTAACCACAGTTCAAGGAAATCAGATGATCCTGATTAGAAGATATTCTAAGGGTCTGTTGCTCCATGGTCCTCCAGCACACCACCACTCTGCCCCAGCCACCTATATCATTCTGACAGCTCAGTAGACATTCATGAGATTTAGGGAAGAGATGAATCCACAGAGAGTTTACCTGTAATGCAAGACAGCTGTGACTTTCAGCTACCTGGATCGCTGAGTAAGTAACAGCCTTTCCGCTCAGAGCATTGGTACACTTGTCCCACTGAAAATCCCTGTAAGCCACTGGAATCTTGATTTAGCTGTTACTCTAGAGTCTTGATTACAATGGCTTAAACTCATCTCTGCTTTACCCATCCACTGCGTGGACATTTGACCACCAGAGCCAACTTTGCAGATTTGTCCAGCACTTATGTACTGAGAGCTATTCTCATGTACCTTGCCAGACACAGGAGCAAAAAAAAAAAAAGAAAAGAAATGAGGTATAGAATCTTCTCATTTTTTTTCTCAACCCAGTTTCTACTGGAATCCTACTTTCTCACACCCAAAAAAACCTCATGCCAGCAACAAACCCCAGAGACCACTCATGTTTGTGATCACTGTTTTCTGAAATAAATATTAGCATAAACATTAATATAGCAATGACTTATTATACTCTAATTACTCTGGGACAAACAAATAGGAGTTTGAGCTCAAATGTCAATCCACATGCTATTTTGGTAGGCTGTAACATGTGACCCCAGGCATAATATGCCTTCCTCTTCACCCACATCATTTGGTGAAGGCTCTTTTCCTGCCTTATGATCTGTTACCACTAATTTTCCCACACTCGCCATTCTATCTCAAACAGTAAGAGTTCAAATGTCTCTCCTGCAAAGATCTTAAACTTGAAACTCAGACATCTTATCTATGTCTCAACAGTCCCCCATCCCTCCCCCCAGTTGTTCTTCAGCATGACATCAACTCAGTCAAATGAAATAAACAAATATTTACAGAGTGAGGAAGAAGGGAAAGATGGGGAAAGGAGCAGCTGTGATTACTGACCCATCCTGCCCCAACTTTCTCTCACGAAGGGTGTCTCTGGGTACAAGCTAAAAATGGCAGTTTGGAAGATAAAAGTCTTGGATTGTTTTCATGCATTTCTAAAGACCAGCACTGAACAATAGGATTTGAAAAATTTTTTTAAATACCATTTACAATAGCTCTAAAAATAAAGTTAGATATAAATCTAACAAAACATATAGGATCGATACATAGAAAATCACACAACACTGATGAAAGAAATAAAATATTTAAATAAATGTAGAGTGTCTGTATACAAAAGTCAATTGCTTTCCTGGGGGAATGGACAATAAGAGTTTAGAATTTAAAAAAAGATACCATATATAAGTATTGTTTCTTAATACCATGTGGTTCAGGCAGTGAGCACATTGGCAGAGTGACTGATAGTTTCACCTTGATTATGACCTTCAATCAGAAATCCTGGGGTTACTGAGAACTTTCATGTAAAGGCCCAGATCTCATCTGACATTCTGAGTCAAAGTTGTCCATTGAGCAATTCTAACCACCCCTGATTCCTCTGAGGGAGCATTTGTTAGGTCCCATTTTACTCTTTCTTTCAGGCAGCCACATTTCCCCCTGGAGGCTTCCATTTTTCATTTTCAAACATTCTACCACTCCTGCTTCCCACTGGATGTTGAACTTTGCCCTGACACTTCCACAGGCACCTCCAACCTCTAGTAAGTCATACTGCTTCCCTCATGTTTCCCAGCCATTGTCTGACTTCTTTGTTCTTCTCTTACCTCCAGCTCAGTCAGCTGTCCTCCCCAGGGTACAGGGCAGCCCTTCAAGAGTGTACTTGTCATGTTTAAAATGTTTCCTCTGAAACAAGTATTTGCATATGCGAACCCCACATTTGCCATATGGTTTTTTCTACTTCCCAGCCAGAGGAATTCTCAATTTCAAATATATGTTGGGAAATGAACTTTCCCCTAAACAGTCTCTCCAAAGCACCAAAGCTCAGGGTTTGCGCATTCCTTCAAAGGTTCTGGGCAGAGGTTAGAATTACTCATGTTTTTGTGAGCAGTGATTTCGTCAGTGCACCTGATAATGGGATACAACCTGACTCTTAGCTAAATGCACACCAGAGTTTGAAGGAGATGTTGAACCATAAACTGGTATCCCCAGAGAAGGGGGAGAAACCTGCCCAGTTGCTCAAATAATTTTAAACCAAATCCCCCTAGGGATACTTCCGCAGGTAGAGAAAAGAGTATTAGAAAAATGATGAACCAGGTGCACTGAAAAGGTTTTTTTAGTCACTCTTAGCCCTGAAAGGGGCTGGGAGCAGCCCCACATCTCTACTGGGAAACATATTTCCCCTTTTAAATCAGGAAAGAAAAAAACAACAACAGAGCCCCAAATAGAGAATGTTTTCTTTTGTAACTGGAAGCAAACATCGCTGATGGCTTTAACAGCTGCCTGCCAACATGGCCTGAGAAGCAGGCAAGCTCAAATATTTTTTGAGATCAACACATATACAGACATACAGTATTTTAGGTCAAATTATAAATCCAGGAATAAAAGAACAAATAAACAAGTTTCAGCTTTCTCTAGGCTTTTGCATCCAACACAGCTAAATTAAACTCTGAAGAGAGAAATCCAGATTCCAAGAAGGCAGGTATCCCAGGAGTTCAAGTCAAACCTCCCTCCAGCAGGAAAAGAAGGTGCTGTTGTAGATGAACTGGCTGACGGCTGACCTGGCCGAGGCTGACTGTGCTGCAGGGCCAAAGCTTCCAAGTGTCTGAGCCCAGCAGACTGAGGCTGTGTGGCAGGTTAGCTTTAGGCCTGCCATTGACTTGATCTTTGACCCCAGTAAATCATTTAATATGCCATGTGCGTTTGTCCATATGTTAATGTTTGGTGTAATTCGAATGAGAATTCCAGCAAGGGTGGGTGTGCCTCTCATGAGAGCTAAATCTTTCCCTTTGGAGTGTCCAGGAAGAACCTTCTGGACAGCTGCAGTGAAGAGAACTGAGGTCTCTGGACAAACCAAATTGAAATGCCTGCAAAAAATGAGACCAACGTTGTCTTCACTGAGGCTAAAAAGCAAAAAAGGTGAGTTTGCTCTCTGGTTATCAAAAATGACACAAGAATTCTGTCTTAAGTATTGGGGGCGGTGACACACATTCATAATCCCAGCTACCTGGGAGGTTGAGGCTAGGGATCACTTGAGTCCGTGGGTTCGAGACAACCCTGGGCAACATAGCGAGACCTAGTCTCAAAAAAAAAAAAAAAAAAAAAAAGACTT
>PVHY01016118.1:0-17338 GCA_004024945.1 Uropsilus gracilis | reverse complement strand
AAGTCAGGTTGAACAGAATAAAACATATCAGTGCTTAGGCCACCATAAGGATAAGAACTACTGCATGTGCATGTGGATGTGTGTTTCCTGGGGTAATGATATATAACAAATTTCTTACTTTGGGTAACAAAGAGTTGGGGGGGAGGGAGAATGGGTAAGGGGGGTAGGGAAAGGAGACAGGACATTGGCTGTAAGGTTTGGTAGAGGGTGAATAAGCATGGACACAGTAGAGGAGTGAAAATGTAGCCCCAGCCGGGTGTGGCGGTAATCTAAGCACTGGGAGGCAAGAGGCCTGGGACACTTGAGTTTACGGGTTCGAGACTACCCCAGGCAACATAGAGAGACCTGGTCTCAAAAAAGCAGCCAGCGCAGCGGTGGGTGCCTGTAATCCTAGCTACCTGGGAGGCTGAGGTTGGGGATTGCTTGAGTCCACGAGTTCGGGACTACCCCAGGCAACATAGTGAGACCTAGTCTCAAAAAAAAAGATGTAATCCCAAAGTTATACAGACACACAAATAACTGACAAATTTAATTCAAAAAAAGTTTTCCATCCATCTCTTTAGACGATAAAGCTTTCATTTCCCATCTACTGCATGGAAATAATTCATTTTGTTCATTTAGAGATAATAACACACATCACGTGGGTCAGTCACAGTGGCATATGGCATACATAGGCATGACAAGGTGCTGTCCTCACAGCACCTCAGCTAGTCATAAAACAAACCAGTGATAAAAATGATGGCCAAAAACTTTCTTAGTATGAAGAGGGTCTAACATGGGTGCCCTAACTGGCTGAGAGAGCAAGGAAAGCCAGCCTGAAGGAAGTAACATAAGGGGGGTAGAGAGCCATGTTCAGATGGAACAAAGGGGAAAGCATCCCAGTGCAGAGGCACCAATGACCCTGAAGAAGGAGCGTCAACATTGGTCCAACCTCAAAGATTTCCGTGAGGCTCAAATGAGATGACAGCAGAAACACTTTGGAGTTGTAGTGTGTCATTTAAATGTGATGAACTATTACTCCAAGCAACAGATGTAAACATGCCTTCAAGAAGAGCACAGCTTCCTCTGCATTCATTCAGTGATGAGCCGAGCATTGCTCAGGGCAGACACTGTTCTAGGCTCAGGGGATTCCGCAGTAAAAAAAAAAAAAAAAAAAGAATATAAGGCCACTGGTATAGCACTGGTATGAACAGGCACAATTGCTAAATGGTGGCGCATGCCTGTAAGCGGCAGCCTAGGAAGCCGTGACTGGGGCCAGGGATTACGGTTCAAGTCCTGCCAGGGGCACATAGAAAGACCTAGTCCCAAAAAAATAGCTGGGTATGGTGATGCACACCTGTAATCCCAGCTACCTGGGAAGTTGAAGCTGAGGATTGCTTGAGTCCATGCTACCCCGGGCAATGAGAGCCTGTGGTTCCATGGGCAAAATAGTGAGACCTAGTCTCAAAAAAAAAAAAAAAAAATTGCTAAATGATCATCTAACCAATCAGCTGTGACCCACAATATTAGATACAGAATGATAAGGAGAGTAAAATGTGTGCTTTATTTTCAGACCAGGCTGTACAAATCCCTGAAAAGGAGTCATTCTGATCCTCAGCAGATACTAAGGAAGAGTGAGGTGTGCAAGCAGAGTGAGATGGAGGTGGTAAAGCCTATGAAAGATGAAGGAAGAAGGAGGACTGGGCCAAAAAAGACTGATTAGAAAAGGCCATGCCCTGAGAGACCCCCTTCATACTATGTCTAGTCACTAGCCAAGGGCTGTCCACTGGAACTGCAGAAGAGTTTCTCCTGAAAAAGCAATGGTAGGGATGTGTTCCATCAGGGCCAGAGGATCTAGTGCTGATTTTATGACATTCTATATGTTAGGATGCCTATATGTTAGGATGCCTTTGGTCTCAGGTTACAGAAAAACCAACTCAAAATGGCTTGGTCAATAAAGGACACTTGCCAGGTGTGGTGGCGTGTGCTTGTTGTCCAAGCGCTGGGAGGCAAGAGGCTTGGGATCACTTGAGTTCACAGGCTCAAGACTACCCGGGGCAACATAGTGAGACCTGGTCTCGAAAAAGCAGCTGGGCGTCTATAATTCCAGCTACCTGGGAGGCTGAGGCTGGGGATCACTTGAGTCTGTGGTACCCTGGGCAACTTGAGTCTGTGGTATCCCGGGAAACATAGTGAGACCCAGTCTAAAAAAAATTATAATCTTCTATAACAAGAAGTTTGGAAGAAGGAGGGCCTCAGGGTTGTTTGATTTAGAATCCAATGACCTCATCATTGTTATCATTTTGGAGAAATTGTTTTGTTTTGTTTTTTTAGTCTAGGTCTCGCTATGTTGCCCAGGGTAGTCCCAATCCCATGAACTCAAGTGATCCCCAGCCTCAGCCTCCCAGGTAGCTGGGATTACAGGCGCCTGCACTGCGCCCGGCTGATTTTTTAGATCAGGTTTCACTACGCTGCCCAGGTAGTCTCGAACCTGTGAACTCAAGTGATCCCTGGCCTCTTGCCTCCCAGCGCTTGGATTACAGGTGCATGCTACCATGCCCAGCTGGACAAATTGTTTTTTAATTCTGACATCCTCAGCATGTCAGCACAGTCTTTGCTAACACCTTTCATAGTGCCAAGATTGCTGGTGCGGTTCTCATGTGGACAAGATACTATCTTCTGTGTATTTTTGTTCATCAGGGGAACATATCTCAGAAACAATCCAACAGACTTGCCCTCATGACCAGAATCACATCACACTCCCACCTTACACAGATCACCAATAAGACCAGCGGGACTGGCCGGGCACGGTGGCTCGTGCCTGTAAGCTTCAGCCTATGAAGCGGCTGGGGCTAGGGATCGCGGTTTGAGTCCTGGGGCCCATAGCGAGACCTAGTTCCAAAAAAAAATAGCTGGGCGTGGAGGCGCGCGCCTGTCATCCCAGCTACCTGGGAAGCTGAGGCTGGGGATTGCTTGAGTCCGTGGTACCCCGGGCAACGAGAGCCTGCGGTTTCATGGGCAAAAATAGCGAGACCTAGTCTAAAAAAAAAGACCAGCGGGACTAACATGAGTGGAAGGTCTGAAGACCTAGAATGATGAGAGTAAGGAAGTTCTTTTATTGGTAATAGGTATGTAAGTTGACATGTACACATACACACTGACCAGCTAGACTGAAATATAATTCCTATATTAATGTCTTTTTTTGAACTGAAAAAAATTAACTTTTTTAAAAGTGTGCTAGAATACACATAACATAAAATCTACTATCACAACCATTTTTAAATTGTACAGTTCAATGAAATTCAGTACATTCTCATTACTGTGGTCCCAGCACCACAGAACTCTTCATCTTGCAAAACTAAAATTTGTACCTAGTAATAACTCCCCCTTAATGTTTCCCCCAACCCTAGCAACCACAATTCTATTTTCTGTCTCTATGATTTTGGCTACTCTAGATACATCAAACAAGTGGAATCATATACTATTTGTCTATCTCTGACTGGCTTATTTTACTTAATATGATGTCTTCAAGTTTCATTCATGCTACAGTATGTCAGAATTTCCTCCCTTTTTAAAGGCTAAGTAAGATTCCATTATAAGTATATACCACATTTTATTTATCCATTCAACTGTCAGTGACATTTGGGTTGCTTCCACCTTTTAGGTACTGTAAATAGTACTGCTATGACTATGGGTATACAAATTCCTCTTGAAGACCCTGTATATCCTTTATATACCTAGAAGTGGAATTGCTGGATTAAATGGTAAATCTATTTAAACTTTTTGAGGAACTGTTATACTGTTTTGTGTAGCAGTTCTATCATTTTACATGCTTATCAACAGTGGATGTAAAGAGTTACCTCCTTGTGGTTTTAGCTTACATTTTCCTAGCGATTAGTGATTTTTGAATATATTTTATGTGCTTATTGGCCATCTACATATCTTCTTTGAAGAAATGTCTATCCAAGTCCTTTGCCTGGGGTTTTGTTTTTATTGTGTTTTTGGTTTGGGTTTTTTTTTTTTTTTTTTTTTTTTTTTTTTTTTTTTTTTTTTTTTTTTTTTTTTTTTTTTTTTTTTTTTTTTTTTTTTTTTTTTTTTTTTTTTTTTTTTTTTTTTTTTTTTTTTTTTTTTTTTTTTTTTTTTTTTTTTTTTTTTTTTTTTTTTTTTTTTTTGAGACTAGGTCTCGCTATGTTGCCCAGGATACCATGGACTCAAGCGATCCCCAGCCTCAACCTCCCAGATAGCTGGGATTACAGGTGCGTGCCCCCACACCCAGCTATTTTTTTGAGACTAGGTCTCACTATGTTGCTCTGGGAGGGTCTTAAGCCTGCAGACTAAAGCAATTCTTAGTCTTGTCCTCCCTTCCTAGGCTGGGATTAAAGGCACAAACCACCGTGCCCAGCCCTTTGCCTATTTTTTTAACTAGGTTATTTGGTTTTTGTTGTTGTTGAGTTGTATGAATTCTTTATATGTTGTGGATATTAACTCCTAATCAGATATATGATTTGCAAATATACACCAATATGTGACTTTTTCAAAGCTCCAAAGTTCAAGTCATGGAGCCTACTCTTAGATACAAATCCCAGTTCTGCCATTTGCCAGTCTAGGGTCTGAACAATCACAAAATTCCTTGTGCCAACAAGAAAGAAAAGGACAATAACAGTAAAGTAGGTAAGCAGCAGAACCCATGACAGGTCAAAGGCAGGTAAGTGGAAGTGACCTGCTTCAGTTCCCAAGTCCAGAAACATAAATATTAATAATAATAAAAGTATTTCATCAAGTCCTGACTGCTACCGGGCCACACCATGTCCTTTTACCTCCATAACTTTATTTTATTTATTCATTCAAACAGTATTTAATTAAAGCCTAATGTGAACCAGTCAGCAGTGAGCTAAAAAAAACAAAATAAAGCAAAAAAAAAAAAAATCAAACATTGTGCTTGCCTTCAAGCAGTTTATAGACGTTGGTAAAGAAGCAAACAACTTATAATGATGCTAGGTACTATAAAGGGTGATCATAAAAATCGACCTGGTCAGGCAGATTGAGGAAGACTTCCTCAAAGAAATGGAGCTTGAGCTGAAGGAAGAAATGACAACAGTGAAGAGCTAGGACATCCCAGACAGAGCCTCATGAGATAGTACAATTATTACCCCCCACTGGAATGTAAACCCCATGAGCCCATGTAAATGTCTGTCTTGCTCACCAATGTATCTCTGTTGTCTATAACACTGCCTGAAGCATTTGTGGGAAAAATGCGGCTATCTTCATTTTATAGTTGAGGAACTTGAATCTCAAAGACAGGTGGTCACTCGACGAGGGCTGGGGTGCTAGTATGGAGCAGAATGGGCTTTGCTTCTAGACTGTGAGCACTGCAGCTTGAACATTTAACCTTTTAAGAAGTTACATCTTTCTTCTTAAACTTCTCATTCTGATACAGAATAGTGATTCAGTTAAAGATTGTATTGGTGTCAAAATATCCTGGTGGGTGGAGTCTAAAAGACCCCACAAGAAGGGAGAAGTGCCAAAAGGCAGATAAAAGGAAGAAGCAAAGGCCGGGCATGGTGGCTCGTGCCTGTAAGCTTCAGCCTATGAAGTGGCTGGGGCTAGGGATTGCAGTTCAAGTCCCGCCTGGGGCCCGTAGCGAGACCTAGTTCCAAAAAAAATAGCTGGGCTTGGTGGTGTGCGCCTGTAATTCCAGCTACCTGGGAGGCTGAGGCTGGGGATGGCTTGAGTCTGTGGTACCCCGGGCAACAAGAGCCTGCGGTTCCACAGGCAAAAATAACAAGACCTAGTTTCAAAAAAAAACAAAACAAAAACCAAAACAAAACAAAAAACAATAAAAGGAAGAAGCAAGGATAGGAAAAAGGAAGGGAGAGAGATGAGAATGGCGGACTGACAAAACAGGCCCACGTGGCCTGCCAGAGGAAGTCCCCTAAAGAGAGCAGGAGGTGGCAAGGAGCCATGGTGACTGGTCGAAGAGTAGTTGGTGTGAAGAGTGTGGCACTGCAGCAAGGTGGCATAGTGAGCTGGAGATAGCCAGGGATTTGGAAAGCTGATTTGTCCATCAGCAATTGTGGAAGAAATTTGAAGAGGTTGGAGAAGTGGAGCAGCACGGAACACTGAAGAAGTGAAGAAAAGACGTGGAGGAAGATTGGACTTTGCAAAAGTGCCTACCTCTGAGGTTTGGAGGGGCAAAGGGGCACCATCTTGGATATGTGTTTGGGACTTTTGGGCTAAATGGTGATTAGGGTAAGATAACTGGCCACTTGTGGCATTAAGGACTTGTCGTTTTTCTGGTTAATTTCCCAGGTAAATAAAACCCTGTTGTTGAATGATTTTGTCTGGCAACTGCTATACGCAGGTGATGCAGGCCTGTGGCTTGTTGGTTAGAGATTTCTGCCCCTTGAGACCTGATTTCATTCCATAATCATTCCCGACTTCCAATACAATTTTTTTTTTTTTTTTTTGAGACCAGCTATTGCTATTTTTGCCCATGGAACCTCAGGCTCACGTTGCCTATGGTACCACAGACTCAAGCAATCCCCAGCCTCAGCTTCCCAGGTAGCTAGGATTACAGACGCGCGCCACCATACCCATCTATTTTTTGGGACTAGGTCTCACTGTGTTGCCCTGGGCGGGACTCGAACCGCAATTCCCAGATCCCGCCGCTGTACCATAAGCTGTTGCTTACAGGCACGTGCCCGACTGCAATACAATTTTTAACTGCATTACTACCCTGTATCAATTCCTGGCTTATAGAAATAAGTATTCCCAGTTGGGCATGGTGGTATGTTCCTGTAATCCCAGCTACCTGGAAGGCTGAAGCTAAGGGATCACTTGTTTCTGCAGGTTCAAGACAACTCTCAGCAACATAGCAAGACCTAGTCTCTTAAAAAAAAAAAAAAGTAAAGAAAAAAGAAATTAGTATTCTCTTCTTTGTTTCTGAAGTATTTATTTCAACTTGCTGGTATGGCCCATATACACTAACTGTAGTTACTTTTACACTTCCCCTTTTTCCAGCTCTCTTCTTCCTGACTCCAACTCTCTTCCTGCCTGAGTAATAGTAACCTGTGAGCTATTGAAGACACCACATGCACAGTGCAGTACTTAAAAACACAGGCTCAGAGTTCACACAGATACAACAACAAGACAAGGTTCTGGTGCTTACTGGTTAAATGACCTTAGGGTCTTAACCTTTCTAAGTGTCTGTTTCTAGTCTGTAAAATGGGGATAATAATGGAACCCATACCTCACAAAGTGGTTGTGAGGATTAATCAAGATGACATCTGTAAGGCACTTGGGATAATGCCTGGCACAAAGTAAGAATTCCACCAAAGTTTGCAAATACATTGGAAAAAGATAAAACCAAAATCCATCTCCAAATGGAAGAAAAGTTATAAGGTGGTTTTTTCCTCTAGGGAAGGATGGACAGGCTTCAGCAACCTGGTTTTTCTTCTTTCATAACACTCCTGGCAGCATCACCCTGGTCACAGTCTCTTATGGAAGGAAAGAACTGGCCAGCAATGAGGTGATCCAAGAGGGCCCAAGAATTACCAACTTACTCTCAATTCCCAACCCTGAAGGTTTCGTGCTGCTTCTGCTCAGGCCTTGCCAATCCTCCACCTCTTCTTTTCTTTTTTCCCATCCCTCCCTCCCCACTTCAAACCCTGGGAAAAACATGAAAAAAAGCACACCAACCAAGAAGCCTTTTCACTTCATTGTGTTTTCCAGCTAGACCTGAACAGACGGCGATCAATTCAACCCTCTCTCACCCTCCCTCCTCTCTTCTTCTCTCATGTCCTCTTTGTGCGTGTGTGTTTTTTCTCTCACAGACTGTGTCTTCAGGCTTAAGAAAAAGCAGTTACCTCCCAGTAGCATGAGGATACAAGAAACTTCATGCCAGTAGCAAACACAACATGATGGTAACAGGTCTTCATGGCCCTTGGCACTTAGAAAGGCTGAAAAGCAGGGGATCCTGTTTGAATTCTCTGAGAAACTCCTCAGCTTGACCACTTCTGTTCCAACCCAGGATCAGAGGCAAGGAGTCACAGAGAAAACCTCAATCTCCCACTTCCTCTAGCCAAGAACCTCTGAAGTACCCACCCAGGCCCAAACAAGGAGTTACCATTCCAAGTTTTAGTTAGCCTGGCCAGTTGGACTTGGAGTCAAGGATGAAGAAGGAATACATCTTTTCCATTTTTCAAAGCAACCTAGTAGGATTTTGTTTTTTTCCAGCAGAGAAACTCCAAATTGGCAAGGCTTTCAAAGCTACAAATTTCCATGCCCCCAGCCTTCACTAAAGGAAAATTTCCTGGTTAGGTTGCCCTGTGTGGAGGTTTTGGATGTGCAAGTAAAAAAACGTTTAACAAACAGTTAAACCTGAGCTATGTAGCAAATTAGTCTAAACAAGATTCTCCCCTTTCCCCAAGCTGTACTAGTTACCCTCCTTAATTCCCACCCCAAACATATATTCAAAAATAACCACTATTTATCAAGGTGTCTGGCCAGTACCAGGAACTGAACTGTTTTATTTACTTCTATTCATTTTATCTTCACAACTATGCAAGATAGAAATTTGTTTGTTTCCTCTCTGAAGAACAGACAGGTTAAGTAATTTCCCCAAAGTTGCTCAGTAAGTAGCAGAATCAGAGTTCAAATCACCTCCTCAAACACAATAACACAATGAATCTCAAAACCATGATTCAGAGTAGAAGAAACCAGGAGAAAAAGGTACTAACTGTATGAATCTGTGTATATGAAACTAAGGAAAATGCAAACTATAGTAATATAAAGCAGATCAGTGGTTCATCTAGAAATCTTTGGCACCACTCACAGTTAGATCTAATATAATGTTGATGTGGTGTTAATGATCTAACACAGTTCTCAAACTTTTTAGTTTCATAATTATTTTACACTCATGGAAAGAACTGAGAATCCCAGAGAGGCTTTACTTACATGGTTTATACCTGTCAATATTTACCACTGTGGAAACTAAAACTGACCCTTAGATCATATATTGTGTAAATCAATTTTAATAAATGAAAACTGAGAACTTTTAAAGATACTTAAAAGTAACTTTAAAAGCTAGTTGGAGCTACCTGCTGGAAAAGCAATTTATAAAAGATACTTTTAAAAGGTACAGGAACACTCATTCTCACTATCCTCAGAGGCTTCTTTGGGGTCCAGTCCTTGGTAATCTAGGAGACAGGTTAGGATAACTGGCTCCTACACAGGACTTCTAGGCCTTTTCTAAAGGAGTTGACCCAGCCCTCACTTAGTGCTTCCATCTCCTAATTAGTTCATTTTTAATAACAAACCAATTACACATGAAAAATATTAAGAATTACATATGGAAAAATCGTGAGTAGGATTGTTTTGCATTTTTGCAAATCTACCTACTTTCTGTCTTCATAGAAGACATGATTCTCATATTTCCTTCTTTATTCAAACTATTGCAATGAACACAACAATTTGAATGCAGTGAATAAAGCTAGTCCAGAAGCTTCATATTCTGGAAAATTCTATTACATACATGAGAGAAAATGAGAGTGAAAAAGATAAGTAATATCTTAGTATTATTATGAAAATAGTGTTGACCTTGCAGACCTCTAAAAAGATGGGGTCCCTAGACAACACTTCGAGAACTGCTAAAGTGTTCAGAACCATAAACTATTCCAGTTCTCAGGCTATCACTTCCATTATTTTCCCTCTCCTACCCAAGGATTTCTCTTATCCTTGAGAGATGAAGAAAGAAACTGGGGCACAGAGACACAACAAACAAAAGGTCACATGAGCAACTCTCCTTAAAAGTCCTTTCCAAGCTGGGCATGGTGCATGGTGATGCACACCTGTAATCCCAGCTACCTGGGAGGCTGAGACTAGGGATCACTTGAGTCCACGGGTTCAAGACAACTCTGGACAACATAGCAAGACCTAGTCTCAAAAAAAAAAGAAAAATTTAAAACTAACTTTGAGCAGAATTGAAGCACAGAGCATGAGAGGGGAAAGGGGGAATCGGGGGTGGAAGGAGCACAAAAGATTAAGACAATGGATCACGGGTGATAAGGTGGAAAGTGGTGGGAGAACCCCAGGGTAGATAACAATATAAAAAAAGAAAGAAAGAAGTTGTACACACAAAATATTAAATAATAATAATAATAAGGAAAAGAAAAAAAAAATTAGAAATAATCACCAAAAAAAAGTCCTTTACAGCACTGAGTCAGCAGCACAGGGTATATTTCATTTACACAAAATCTAGAGAGTCAAAGACTTAGCAGGTCCTAGACATACAGGATAGGAAGACTAAAGCACAACAGATACCTCATAGGACCACTCCCCTTGCTGAAGAGAAGCAGCTGCCATTCTTTGGGGTCTTGCTCCATTCACCCCAATGTGTATGTCAAAGGAAGAACCTGAGATCCTAAAGAAATGTCAGACTTCAGTTCTTACCTGCTTCCTAAACAAGCACCTGCCTAGACTGACCCAGCATGGGGCCCAGTCCTCAGTGCTGATCAAGACATTGCCCCCCGCTGTAGGATGGCACACATAGCATGAACTGAGGAGTCAGTCACTCACAGTGTGACCACTGTGTCTCCTTCTTGCAGGCTATTAAGCTTGACCAAGCTACTGAATTTTTCTGAACCTCAGCTTTTTCATGTATAGAAGGTGGATCATGGCATCTTTCTGGAAGGATGAATGTACAGACTCAAAGAGGCAATTCTATATGGACATATCCCAGCAGGGTACCTGACAACACTCTTAGTGTGACTGCCACATTTTTTACAGAAAAGCAAAGGGCAAGATGGAAATACCTTGGCTTATACCATCAGACAGGCCTGGATCTGGATTCTAATGGCACTGGTTTGGGGCAAAGCCTTTCACCTCGTGGAGTTACTTGAGAGCTGATTGAAATAATGTTTATAAATTGCCTGACATCTATCCCATACTCTGCAGAAGATGGTCACTCTCATCACTGAGCACTTGGAACTGTGACTAGAGGGTCACTCAGCCCCAGGCAGGCTCTTTGGGGTCCAGTCTTTGGTACCTCAGAGACAGGTTTGGATGACTGGCTCCCACACAGGTCTTTTAGGCCTTTTCCAAAGGAGTCAACCTTAGTGTTTTTATGTCCTAAAGATCCACTGACAGGGAATACCGCACAGAAGTCATAAAATGACAGGACAGATTAATTCTGGGGGAATCATTTCCAAGAAAAGGAGAACAGGTTCTGTATATAAAACCACCACTCTGCAAAGCGGAGTGGTTGAACACAGACTCTGGAGTCAGACTCGGTTTCAAATTTGGTTCTACCACTAAATTTCTGACTACTAAGATCTAGGGCAAGTTACTTACCCTTCACAAGCCAGTTTTCAACTATAATAGGGAAACAGTACAGGGACAGCACTTAGCGTGATGCCCACCAAAAATATCAACCAAGGTGACCTATTATGAGCACCACTTCTCTAGTACATCTGGACTCCAATGTTTTAACAATAACACACACACACACACAACTCGTGTTTCCAACTAGACACTAGGAGCGCAGAAGGCCAGCCTGGTTTTGAAAAAAAAAAAGGGGGGGGCGGGCACGGTGGCTCGTGCCTATAAGCTTCAGCCTATGAAGCGGCCTGGGCTAGGGATTGCGGTTTGAGTCCAGCTACCTGGGAAGCTGAGGCTGGGGAATGCTTGAGTCTGTGGTACCACGGGCAACAAGAGCCTGCGGTTCCACGGGCAAAAATAGCAAGACCTAGTCTCCAAAACAAAAAGCCTCTTTTCACCTTTAGGCACAGTTGGTTCCCAGTTTCCGAAGGTTCGACTTTATGATGACGTGCAGCCGGGATTCGCTGAGCTCTCAGGTGAGCTTGGGCGCTGACAGTGAGGGTGGCATTTTCGACTTTCCATAATTGTCAGCTTATGTGGCTTTATCGGGACTTAACCACATTGTAAGCAGAGAACTAGTAATGACTAGGATAACACAGAAAACGAGGAAGAAGAGAGGAAACTTTAAAACTCAAGCTGAGCTCAGCCTACAGAAAGTTCTGGTAGTGGACCTCAAAGTACTTGGTGTGACTGCAGTGCGCTTGCGCAGTAGGGCACAGGCTATCTGAGTGTGAGCACAGAAGGTGAGCAGGTGGACCCTGAGGCTTAAAGTAGCCCCGGATGCCACCAGTGCCAGCTGCACAGTAAAACCATTGCTTGAGGTGGGGCCCCGAAAAGAGTTGGGAAAATAGAAGGGGAGAGTAGCAAAGCTGTAGAAAGGTGGGCGGAATGCAAAGACTAGGAGACAGTTTGAAAGGGGCCTCCAGAAACAGAGGCATATGGGGTGGGCGGCGACCAAGATGGGAAGATGTGAAGGAAAGATGGGAGGGGTGATTGGTGGTTCTGAGGTCTCTTCTCTTTCCCAGGTAGGCTTGAAAAGGATGAGGAGTAATTGAGAGCACATTTGTGCCACTTAATACAGCTTTAATTCTCTATGGGAGGTTGAATAATTTGCATAGTTTTACAGCTATTAACTTATGCAACCAATTTTTTTTTTACTGATTACATATATTTTTTACATCATTGTGTACCCCGAAGTTCTCCCACCACCATGTCATCTGCAAATCATCATCTTGATCCTTGTGTTAATCCCTCCCCTGATTTAACTCTCCCTCCTTTCTTGCCCCTCCCTTGCTGTATATGCAACCAAATTTCAACTTCAGATCTGACTCACAGATCCTTAACTGTCTCCAGTGAGATGCACTCAGAGCCTTCCCAAGGCCACATCATTTTGGGGTATGTTCTGAGGAATAAGACATAGAGAAAGGAAAAATGATCACAGTGGGGAGAAATGTGGGAAGGAAGAAGCAACCACATTTTGAGGATGCTTTTGAGAATAGGGAGGAGATAAATGAAGAGACTGAAAAAGGACAGAGAATGAGAAGGAAAGGAAGAGTTAAGCAATAGGAAGGAGGACTCAGTAGAAGAGAATTAAAGATGGAGACATAGGGTTACCTGAGGAAGGGGGGCTTGGAGGAGTCAGAATCTCCTGGAGCATAGTCCTGGGAGCTAAAGAAACAAGACTTAGAATCTAATAGCTCTTTGGTTTGGATTTTTCTCACTGTGAAAGCATGGAGCATGGGGCTTAGCTAGTGGAACTGTCAGCACACCTCAGCAAGAGTACCTGATGGAGGGAAGCTGAAACTGAGGTCAGACTCCTGATAGCCTGTGTTCTGGGGAACTTTGAGCTGAGACCTGGTTGCCGGGTTCAGTTTATTGTTACACTGAAGGGATTCCCCCAGTACGCTGGAGTCATCAACACTTGATCTGAAGTTTTATTCCCTTTAGACCTGGTTGTGACCTGTGGGCTTTGCTTTTCAAAAAAGATGTATTTTGTTACTAATGTCAAGGTTTCAAAAATGCTTCCTTTTTCCTCTAAAAAGTTGAACAGATCCTGTATTTGATCTTAAACATTTTTTACTAGGAAGGACAGATTTTTCTTTTCCTTCTTGGGTTTCTACCGGAGCCCTGGGGTTCAATCTCTTGAAGGAAAGATATTAGAAAAGGAGAGTATGCCAAAAGGAAACTGCAATATGGTATTATTTGACAATAAGAAGGAATAAAGGTGTGCAATGTGGGATATCATATATAAACTTGAAAAACATTATTCTAAGTGAAAGAAACCAGTGACAAAAGACTGTTCTAGTATGCTTCCATCTATATGAAGTGTCATATATGCAGAGATAAACTCAAAGAGACAGAAAATAATTTGGGTTTGCCTAGAACTGGGAGGATGTAAAGAATGAATGTGACTGCTAAATAGTAAGAAGTTCCTTTTTGGAGTCATTAAATGTTCCAAAATTGATGGTGCACAACTTGGAATATACTCAAAATTATTGAACTGTACACTGTAAGTGGGTGAACTGTATAGAATGCTAAGTATATCTGAAAAAAATCTTCGCTCCCCCCCAAAAAAGAACAGAGAGAGCAAAGAAGTAGAGGTGGGAAGTATTATATCTAATTTAGGGGGGCTTAGAATGGATTCATTTGGCTGTATTTAAGGAACAGTTAGGGATGAAACTGAGGCCAGCTAACAAAGGAGTTAGAATTTGATGCCAAACAGTCTGAATATGATAGTTCTGAACTGTCAAATACAGTAGCCATTAATATGGCTACTGAACACTTAAAATGTATCTAAACTGAGATATGTTGTAGGTATAAAATACATATCAAATCTTGAAACTATAGTATGAAAAATCATATATCAAGTCTCATTAATCATGTTTTCTATTTTGTACTTTATACATTTTTTGCATTTTTCCATTAAAATGATCACTAAATGTCTGGCTAAACAAGAAAAAAAAATGTGATCTACAAAACTTGAAAGATTTTTCATACACAGCTACACAGAATTTACCAGGCAGCATACTTAATAGTATGAAACATTATTTTAATTTTTCTCCCAATTGTTAAAAATGTAAAAAACAAGGGACAGCCATGGTAGCGCATGCCTGTAAGCAGCAGCCTAGGAAGCCACAGCTGGGGCCAGGGATCATGGTTCGAGTCCTACTGGGGACACATAGTGAGACCTAGCTCCAAAAAATAGCTGGGCGTGGTGGTGCACACCTGTAATCCCAGCTACCTGGGAAGCTGAGGCTGGGGATTGCTTGAGTCTGTGATACTCCAAGCAACATGAGCCTGTGGTTCCACAGGCAAAAATAGTGAGACCTAGTCTCAAAAAAAAAAAAAAATGTAAAAAAATTCTTAGTCCGTGGATCATATGTCCTCAGACATCAATGAGGTTTAAGTGAAGTAATGTCTAAAAAGTGCTTATAATTTTAATATCCAGACATACAATAAACCCTCAAAATGTTGCTCTGAAACCTATATGGAAGGTTTGATATCACAGGGCTCTCAATTCTCACTGAACATTAGACTCTAAGGAGAAGACTGAATGGGATACCCTTGCCCTCTTATTTCTGAACTCAGACTAACTTGCCATTTTTCTGTGAAAAAATCAACACACTAGGGCTAATTCTCTTCAAGACACTCGGAGTAACCTATCCTCTGGCATTATGAGGAATGTTCTCCAATCCAGAGCACAGAAAGCCAGCGGCTCGGTTGGAGAGAGGCAGGCATCCACTCCGGGAACCTATAAAGGCAGCTGGGTCCCTATAGCTCTCCCAACACTGAGTTTCTGCCAACTTTGTGCTCATTTTAACATAGTGTACACATGCAGAATAGTGAGGACATAAAAATATGTGATGTATGTGCTTAAAACACATGCAAGAGCTTTTCAGAACCTGGTAACTGGTCCTCTCAAGCACAGCAAATGGTGTATATAGAGCAGAAGCTGCAGGAGAAGGAGCTGACTTCCTCGTACCTTTTGAAGAACCATGCATATCTATCATTTAAACAAATCAGAAATTAGAAATATCAAAGCATTTCTTCTCTTCTGTACCAGATACCACCAGATCCACTAATTGATTCAATCTCCTGTTTTGCTTCCCCAGCGCCTTGCACTTCAGTCCGTAGGCTGAACAGTGACTGAGAAGGGGACAGTCTTGGTTTCCTTCCCCCACTGCAGAGCTAAGAACCATTCTGTGACCCAGGCCTCCCAGCTGCAAAACCGGGAGAGTGCCACTTGTCTCCTTCCCCACAGGGGTAGCTTTGAGAACTGGCTATCTATTGGTAAAGGATTTCAGGGTCTGGGAATGAAAGAGAATATATTAACACAAAATACTCCTTCTTTTTAACCCCATATAGTTCTAAGGAAACCTAATATAAAGGTTTCAGATCCATTTACAATTGCTGCACTAAAGATGAATGTTAATTAGTGACATTGACCATTGTCATCTTCTTTGCAAGCCTATTTGATGACTGGGAGCTGCAGGAATCTTGCTATATGAGCCTTCTCTCTTTGAACAACAAAGTCTCGGTCTGACCTACCTGAAACAGACAGGAAACCTGCCCACCTCAATTACAGGTCTCAGCTGAGAAGCGGGGCTGGGCGGCCACACAGTCTCGGCAGCGTCTACCTAGCCGGCTCCGGTGACTGTGTTGTACCTTTAGTGAGGGTCTCACTTCCTCCTCTCTCCAGTACCCTCTCCAGGGGAGGATGCGCAGAAAGTATTTAATTAATGGCGGTTGGACTAACGTCTGGCTGCCTTCAGGAACGCCTTGCTTTATAAAAAGGGCACAGGAGTGCCCTGTCTTGCCTGATTTCCAGATCTAAGGAATCACTGCTTCAGGTAGAAGTTCAGTTCCACTTCTAAAGTTCACCTCTTCCACACTCCGGACAGAGTGCTTGAGAGATTCCTGCATTTCCATTTTCAAAGCCAGGAAAGCTGGAGAAGCAGCTGAAACCAAGAGCTGAACCTAGACGATCCAAGGAAATAACTAAGCCACCAGCCCTCACCAGACTCAGTTTCCCCATGTGTCAGATAGTCATGTGGGCAGGATGATCTCTCAGGTCTCTTCCTCGGAGTTGGCTTTAATTCCTTGCGTTTCTGGAGTTTCAAGGGGGCGCTGTGAAACTGGTTACCGGGCAGCCAGCAGGCTCTTCCTTCCCTGGAGCTGCCTGGTTGCTGGGTCTCCCGGCTGGTAACCAAGCCCTCCTCAGCCTTTCTAGCAACCCAGCCCTTTCTCATTGTTGCTGTCTGTTTCCATTTGCTGCTTTTATTCTCCAGGTTTTCCTTGACTCTGATGTTTCTCCCCCTGCTGCACAACAAGCCCTTCTGATCTCTGTGAAAGGCAAACCCGTGTCATTCTTCCAAATCATCATTGTATGACATGTTTTTATATCAGCCAGACAAAGGAGCTATTTGATCAGGGGGTATGGTGTGTGATTGTAAGAAATTCAGCTAGTCGGTGGCAACCATTGTTCCCGAGCGGCTCCCTGACCCCATTCTGTTCCAGGAAAAACTCCCTGAGAGTGGCCTCTATTCATGGAGAAACACCAGTCCCCAGCCGCGCTCCAGGAGCATGCTCAATTGCTAGCGGTGTCACCGATAGCTGCCCACAGCCACCCTTTAACTCTTTCATCAGCATTAGGTTTCCAACCCCACAGCTGTTATCACTGCCATGAGCTCAGGGGGTTAGAGATATAGGCATGCTCTCTGCTCTCCCTCTTATCTTGGAGAAATTCAACCTTCCTTTGAAATGGTCATTTGGAAATTACCCGTCTGCTGCTTTCAGCGCAGCAGGCCTGGCTAGCATGCCCTGCCCTCCTCGGTTTTCCCCTGAGGATGGCCTCCCCCGGCCCGCCAACACCCAGGCCCTGCTGTCTGTGGCCTGCCTCCTGGTATGTAGTCCAGTGGCACCTCAGGACGGTTTCTGATTGCTTGAGCTTTGGGGCCCTCACTCTGGCCCAGGAGACTGGGGG
>PVHY01016117.1:0-34483 GCA_004024945.1 Uropsilus gracilis | reverse complement strand
ACTGGAAGGACAGCTTTGCAGGGTAGAGTATTCTTGGCTGGCACTTTTTGTCTTGGAGTTTTTTGAATATGAGGCTCCATTCTCTTCTTGCTTGGAGTGTCTCTTCAGAGAAATCTGAGGTCAGTCTAATGGGTTTTCCTTTGTAGGTTATCTGTTTCCTCTCTCTAGTCATCCTCATTATTTTTTCTTTATCTTGAATCCTTGGGAATTTTACAATTATGTGTCTTGCTGTGGTTTTTCTTTCATTGAAGTAGTTTGGTGCTCTTTTTGCTTCCTGTATGTCTATTTTCATTTCATTCTTCAATTTTGGGAAGTTCTCTTCTATTATTGCTTTAAAAAGCCTATCATTTCCTATGTCTTTCTCTTCTCCTTCTGGGATTCCGATTACTCTTATATTTCCTTTCTTTAAAGTATCTGATAGATCTCCTATTTTTTCCACTATCTTCTTATTTTGTTTATCACTCTCTTTTTCTCTCTTAGTTCTCTCTACTTCTGTGTCCTCCAGTGTGCTCATTCGTTCTTCAATTTCTTCTAGTCTGCTTTCATGGCTTTTCGCAGTATTTTTGATGTCTTCTATTGCTCCTCTTATGTGCTGCATCTCCTTCATTTTTTTAGTTAGGGTTTCAATCTCGTTTTTCTGTTCACTGATGATGATGTTCATTTTGCTAAGTTCCTTTTTATATTTTTCTACTTCTCCTCTTAGCTCATTTATTGTTTTTATCATTATGAGTCTAAATTCTTTATCTGACATAAAGGGCAATTTTTCGATTTCATCTATGTTGGTTTCTAGAGTCTGTTTGTCCTTTGGAGATGGATTATGTCCCTTTGGGTTCATTTGAATATTTGTATTTTTTTCCTTCCTGTGTTTTCTCTTCGGGTTTGCTCCACATATTGTGCAACGACTGCTTGAGTATTAGTTGGCATGTTGAAGAATATTAATCTGTAGTGATTTCTGCCTTTTGCGCTGGGATGTTTTCTTGCTTTGGTTGGCTGTTTTTAGGTTTTGATTTCTTCCCTTTGTTTCTGGGCTATGTATTCTGTCCTTTAATTTTGTACTCTCTATCTAGTATTGTAACTCTTGTTGGGATTTCTATCTGCGCCGGCGCCCATTGGCGCTGGTGCCCCCAGAAGCCTCACCTACAGTGAAAGTTCCCTTCAGAAGCCCTGCCGGTTGTGGGAGGTGCCAACAGTCCCTCTGGCTCGCCCCTAGGAACGCTCCACCCCCGCCCCGGGGGGAGCCCGGCGTAGGGTCCTCTGCTCGATGACGATCTGGGAACAGTCAATCAGATGCCTGGGGGTGGCCCCAGAAGCCTCACCTACAGCGAAATTCCCCTTCAGAAGCCCTGCCGATTGTGGGAGGTGCCAACAGTCCCTCTTATTTCAATGTTTGTATATTCCAGTGAGGAATTTAATGCTGAAACAATTAACTGATTTTTTTCAAATTATATTAGAAAGAAAAAGCAAAAGGAAACATTGATGAAGTCTTCATCAAATATAGTCAAAAGTTTTATCGTGAAAATGAACCAAGTGGCACTGTTGAGACTACAAATGTGAAAACAGATGGCATTCAGTGAAAGAAAACAGACATGTAACTGATAATTCATAACAATTCTGTTATTTTACTTAAATTGTCATGCTGTGCAAAATTTTGTAGTTTTTATAGATTTTCTTTCAATTGTTTTCATATTATATATAATACATATATATTATATGTTTACATTATTGTCTTCTCTGGGGTTTTCCTAAAACTATATCACCCATAAACCATCATCTTGTTTTTTATGCTCACCTCTTCCCTGATTTCCCTCTTCTCCCTTCCCCCTCCCTAGTTGTATGCTTTAGTTCTTATCCTTTCCTTTGTTTTCCCTATATCCCATCTATAAGTGAAACCATCTGGTTTGTCTTTTTCTTTTTGGCTTCTATCCACTAGCAAAATTCCTTCTAACTCTATACATGTTGCTACAAATGCTCTAGTTTGTCTTTTTTGATTGTTGAATAATAATTGATAGTGTAAATATACCAAGACTTTCTGATCCATGCTTCTGTTTTGTGGCAATTGGGTTATTTCCTTACTCTGGCTATTGTAATTAGTGTTGCAATAAACATCACAGCACGTGTCCCAGAAATGGGATTGCTGGATCGAATGGTAGTTTCATTTTCAGTAGTTTGAGGGTTATCCATACAGCTTTTTATAGTGGCTAGACCAGTTTTCATTTCCACCAATAGCATGAAAGTGTTCATATATCTTTACATTTACACCAGTGCTTGCTACCTGAGTTTTTGATAAGGGCTATTCAAAAAATTTTTGATATGGGCCATTGTATGGTATAAGGGAATAATCTAGATTTATTATTTTACATTTACTAGTCCAGTTTACATAGCATCATTTATTAAACAGGCTATAATTGTTTCAATGTATGTTTGTTTATTGACCCTTTGCCACAGACTAGTTAGCCACATCTGTGATTTTATTTTTAGGAATTCAATTCTGTTACATTGGTCTGTGTTGTCTGTTTTTGTTCCAGTACCATGCTGTTTTAATTATTAATGTTTTTGTAATATAATTTGAAGTCTGGGAGTGTAATAACTCCATTCTCTCTTCTTCTTTGGTCAGTGGGGCTTTGGCTGTGTGAGACTTTATTATTCCATATGAATTTCAGTGATTTTTGGCATGTTTCTTTGAAGAATGTCATCAAAATTTTTATTCAAATTGCATTGAATCTATAGATTGCTTTTGGTAGGATGACCATTTTGATAATATTAATTCTTCTGATCCATCAGCAGGGTATATCTTTCTATTTCTTTATGTCTTTCATTTCTTTTAACAATGTTTTATAGTTTCTCTGTAGATGTCTTTGACACATTTTGTTAGGTTTATACCCAGATATTTAATTTTCATTAGTGTGATGGTAAATGGAGTGCTTTTTTTATTTTTTAAAATTTTCTTCATTTTTTTGAGACTAGGCCTCGCTATTTTTGCCTGTGGAACCACAGGTTCTCGTTGCCTGGGGTACCACAGACTCAAGCAGTACCCAGTCTCAGCTTCCCAGGTAGCTGGGATTACAGGCATGTGCCACCATGCCCAACTATTTTTTTTGGAACTAGGTCTCGCTACGGGCCCCAAGTGGTACTCGAACCGCGATCCCTACCCTCGGCCTCTTCATAGGCTGACGCTTACAGGCACGAGCCACTGTGCCCGGCCCCAAAATTTCTTCTTCTAGCTGATTTTTTTTTTAATCTAAAAAGGCTACTGAATTTTGTGTTGATTTTATAATCAACTACTTACTAAACTAGTTTACTGTTTAAATTATTTACCCTGTAGATATTTGGGGTTCTGTACATAAAGTTCATGCTGTCTGCATATATTGATATTTACATTTCTTTTTTCCCTTTTTGTATTATATATATATATATGTCTTTCTCTTGCCCAATTGTCTTAGAGTTTCTGGTACTTTGCTGAAAAGTAGTGGTGAGAGCAGGCATCCTCTCCTGGTTCACAATCTTAATGAAAATAGTCTTTCCCCATTAAAGATGATATTTGCTGTGGTTTTGTCATATATGACTTTTATTATGTTAAGATACGATCGTTTTGTCCTCAGTTTTCTTGAGAATCTTCATCATGAACACAAGCTGAACATTTTCTGTGTAGTGATATGATTATACAGTTTTTGATTTTCTCCTTGTTGATGTGATGGATTATGTTGATTGATTTTCGAAGCTGGAACTATTCCTGTGCCCCTGGGATAAATTTCACTTGGTCATGGTTTATAATCCTTTTTATGCACTGTTGATTTGGTTTGCCAAGATTTTACTTAGGGTTTTGGCAGCTGTGTTCATTGGGGAGATTGGTCTGCAGTTTTTTGTGTATGTTTGTGTTTTTTTTGGTTGTCTTAGGTATCACTGTTATGTTTGCTTCATCAAATGTCTTTAGTAGTTTTCCTTCTTTCTCATTTTTTTTGGAAGTGTTTTAGTAACACAGGTGTTTCATCTTTGAATGTTTGGTAGACTCATTTTTGAAACTGTCTGAACCTGGGCTCTTTGGGATTCAATTTCATCATTTAATTCTTTGGTTATTTTACTCATTTTGATTTTCTCTTTTTGAAATTTTTCTACATCTTCTTTCATCTCTTTGCTTTTATTATGGTGAGTTGGAATCCTTTATCTGTCTGGTTGCATAATTCTTTTGTATTATCATTATTGGATTCTAAGTGTTGTCTTTCCTTTGGTGGAGTAGTATTTCTTGAAGTAGTATTTCCTTGAACATTTGTGTGCATGTTCTTTCCTTTCTATTGGTTGTTGGGCTTGCTCTATATGTTGGACCACTCTGGCATTTGCATTTGCAGGCATGTTTTATTGAAATCCTTTACCAGTTCATGGTTGATTCTCCCTTGTGCTTTGTTGCTGTGATTAACCTCATGATTTCTAGTTGGCTTTTGTGATGGATGTGCTCTTGCAGTCAGAAGGGATATCTAGTGAATGTGGCTTCCAGCTGTTGTGTCTCCCTTCCTCTATCTGGGTGTTTCTCTTAAGCTGTTGGGACAAATTCTCTTTTCTAAGTTCATCAGGCATTTGTCAAGACCAGTGGTTCATTCTTGTACTTGGGAATGCCTTAGCTCTCCACTTTGTCAGGGGTGTGCTCTCTCTCCTGGCCAGTGGCTCTTCCTTGCTCCCACTGCTGAAGCTAGTGGTCAGAGGTTCCTTCCCTGTTCATCTGGGGGTATATGTGGGCTCCCTCATTTTTTTTATTATCTGGAGTCTTCTTGGTAGACTTCTCAACACTGTTACAGCACTGGGCCCTATAATGAAGTTATATGCTAATAATCTAAAAGACAATCTCTAAAGAGATACATTTATATGTTAATATTCTAAAAGATAATCTTTTAAGAGAGAACAGTTTTTACTATCTAAAGGAAAACTATATAAAATTCAGTGGGGAAATATTAATACCTTATAGATTAGCATTTGATATTGATATTTACTAATACTCACAATTTAAAATAAGATTTAAAATGAAAAGGCAGAGAAAGAAGAAGAAAAACAAAATTAGAAGAAGGATGTGAAAGAGAAGGAGGTAGTGAAGATAAATAAGAAACAATATATATTTGAAGTGGTTTGTTTCACACAGTATTAAATATGTATAAAGAAAATGTTATAACACTTATTTTTCAGGTCCCTATGTGGAACACTCTTGAATCAAAAACTTAATAGTATAATTTATTAAACTGCTATTCTTACTGGTAAGATTGTTGGGTGTTTCTAAATAACATTCTAAGACTACTGGGAGACAGCTGGTAGACAAGCTTCTTAAGTCAGTGTTTCTTTCAGGAACATCAATAGTAAGCATCCAGCCACATTTATAATGGAACTGGGGAGATGAAGACTAGTGTCTCTTATTAAGAATTCCAACCCTTTGGGTAGCTTCTGGGAATCTACCCAAAGGAGACCTCAGTATGGGTACAAAGGGACACCTGCGCCCGCATGTTTATTGCAGCACTATTTATAATTGCAAGGACATGGAAACAACGCAAATGTCCCAAAACAGATGAATGGATGAAAAAGATGTGGCATATATAAACAATGGAATATTACTCATCAATTAAAAATGACAAATTAGATGAATTTATGATAACATGGACACACCTAGAAGAAATCATATTAGCAGAAACAAGTCAAAAACATAAAGACAGACACCAAATGGTTTCACTATTATATGGGACTTGGGAAAGATAAACAAAAAGCTATGAAAAAAGTCAAAAAACAAAACAAAAAAGCTAACAACCAAATTGAAGTATACAACTCCAGGTGGGAGGGGGTGGGACAGAGGGGTAATGATCAGGGAGGGTGGGGGGAGTGAATCCCAGGAATTAGAAAGATGTGAAAATTATATTTAAATAAATTATTTGATGGTTTAAAAAAAAATACCAACCCTTCCTCTAGCACTTCCCCAGGCTTTTCCATAGTCCCCAGACTGCAAAAGAGAATGCATAATCATAGTGAAAGCATACGTTACAATGAAGGACAATAAGGTGGATATGGACTGGGTTTCGAATTGGAAACGACTACATGTCTATTCCTTGTGCTATTTCCAGGTTCCCAGTATTGCCTGAGGCTGCCCTGGGGAGCCACGAAAGATACCTACTCCACCCCTACATACACATGACCTCTATCTTCCCCCTACAAACTGTAAGAGGCCACAATGAATTTGGACTAACTGATGGGTTTGACTGTGTCCACCTTGGGGAGGAAAATAAAGAGTGGGCTTAAAAACAGTGCTACTCCTAGTACATGTGTTGCTGCATAGTACAGCAGAGAGCACCATCTCCAGGTTTATCACACATACAACTTTTTCAGCAGGGTGTTCTAAATGCAGACTTGGGAGACAATGATAAACACCACCTTTGCCCACACTGTGTGACTGCTCAACTGCACCTAAAAGGAAACTATAAGAGGCCATAATGAACTCTATATTACCAGTATAGTTTTTTAACCCTAACTTGAAGAGACAACCAGATTAGCACATTGCAGCATAGTTAATGAGATCACAACATCTCAAATTTATTGCACAAATAGCCTTTTTTTTGTATGGGATTTATAAACGATACCTTTCAAGAAGACTAAGACACATTTGTCCCTCCTTACTGCAGGAACTCTGAATCTACAGTATATGAAATCTGCAGTCATAAATCACACAATTTTTTAAAATTTCCCTGGAATTTGCAGATATTTTTAATATGACCACAGCTTTTATTAAGGTATCAAACTATTTAATATATGTTGATTTATTTAAAGGACTCACTCTTGTAAGATCATTATTAAATATTTAAAGAACAATGATTTTATTTCTTTTCCAGCAATTTAAAAAATATATTGGATTTATAAAAACAAATACTGCAAGCTGTAAAACTGTGAGATCAATGGAGGAAGAAAGTATTTACAAGTACAGTGAACAGTTTACAAGCAAAGTGCTTCCTACTTAATGGTATCCTTTGTGAAGATTCAGGAGTATTACCAAACTCCTCCTACCATTCTCTGTCTTCTCACTAGAGTTTGCAATTGGTATTTTGGGAAACTGGAGTTTACAGTTGGTACATAATTTCTAAGGAGATTATCTAGTACAACAAAATAGATGACCAAAAATGCAAAATATCACATAAAGAAATTTAAGATGTTTAGGGTATCTATTACCACAATGAGGGAACAATTCTTCAGAAACACCAAGATATTAACATCTTATCAGATAAAGAGTTCAAACTTGCTATAATGAAGAAAGTTAAAATAAAATGACAAATATACAGTAAAAATTCATGATTTGATAAATAAAATGGACAGAAATTGAAGACTTGAAAAATAAAATAAGGAAGTTTCAGGATACAGAAATATCAAGAAAGGAGATTTAAAAATCAGCATAAAGCTATGAAAATAGCCTATAGCCATATTAGTAATGTTGATAATCCAATACACAAAATAAAAAGATTGAAGTAGAAAGAGAAATATGAAGAAAAAATAAAAGAAATATTCCAAGACATACCCAACTGCATTAGGAAATGAAACATAAGAATAATGGGTACTACAGCAAAGGGTGAGAGATAAAAGTGTTCAGGGAATTTATTCAAAGAAATAATAAAGGAAAATTTCCAAGTATGGGGAAGGAAAAATTACACAAATTCATGAAGCTAAAGGAATACCTGGTTGTCTACACAAAGAGAGATAACCATGAAACTACCAAGAGTTCAAGAGAAAGAAAGCGTATTGAAGGTACTTGGAAGTAAAAAGCAGATAACCTGTAAAGGAAATCACATTAGCTTTCTTATAAAAATAGTACTGGGAGGGGGAAAATGGAATGATATATTCAAAGTACTTTATTAAAAAATTTTCTGCCAAGAATATTTTATACTACAAGTTTCTCCTTTAGAAACAAGAGAGAAATGAGAGAAATAAGGATGTTCTCAAACAGAAGCAGAGTCTGGAGTTTGCCAACACCAGACCTGTCTCAAAAGTATTATTAGAAATAATATACCTATCTAAATCAAAGTAAGGAAATTCCATATAAATAAAAATGGATTATTTAGAACTAGAAAGCTAAAATAAAAATTTTAGTTATAACAAAAATCTTGAAATATCAGAAAAACACTGTAACTATAAATTGACTGAATTTATCATCCAGAAGGTATAGAGTAGCCAGTTGTAAAAAAAAAAAAATCAAATATCTGTTGTCTCCAAGAGACTCACCTGAGCTGAGCTCCAAAGATAAACTCAAAAAAAAAAATCCTAAAAGAAAATGGAGTCCAAGAAAAGAACAACCATTTTTAATGCAATAAATTATATTTTCAAGTGAAAACATTAAATTTTTCACCTGAGATAAAGATGGGCACTATAAAAGGATTAGGAATAAAGATACCTAGAATTATATTAACACCCACTAATATATGTCACAAGAGAACAAGAATCAGGATATATAAGGCAACTATTATCAAATCTAAAATTAGAGAATGACATAATAACCAGTTGTGTTTCTATATGCAAGTGATAGGTTATACAAAAGAAATACAGAGAATAATCCCAATTCACAATTACAACAATGAGAATTAAATACAAAAGAGTAAACTTTACAAATGAGTTAAAATACCTATACAATGAAAATACTATTTTAAAAGAAACAATCAGACACAAAAATAGTAAGATATTTCCTGCTCATGGACTCTATTAATGAACATTTAAAATTGACTTTCCTACCCAAAACAATGCAGGAATTCAACTTAATTCCTACCAAAATTCCAATGTTATTTGAAAAATAGAACAACAATACTGACATTGAAAATGAACCATGAAAGGTGCTGAGTAGCTAAAATAACCTTGTTAAAAAGGAAGAAGAGTGATAGCTTCACATTCCCAGACATCAAACTGTACTACAAAGTATACAAATCAAAACAGTATGGTACTAGAAGAAAAACATACCAACTGATGGAATAGATTGATTTGCGTATTTGTTCCCTCCTCTAAGACTGGAAGTTTTCCTACATTATTTCTTTAAATGCTCTTTCCTCTTTCTCTCTTTCCTTTACCCCCAATATTCCTATAGTTCTTATGCTGTCTTTTCACATAAAATCAGACATTTCTCAGAGTGTTATCTCATTCTTAAAATTGTTGTTTCTCTCTTTCCTTCTCTACCTGGATTCTTTGTACATCTGCAACTTCAATTACACTAATTCATTGTTTCACTGTGATTTTCTCTAAGTTTTTCATCTCTTGTATTTCTCCTTTGAAACACTAAAACTCCGTTTTCATCTTATTTAGAGATTAATTTTCTGTCTTTAGTTCATTGATTTCACTACTAAGGGCATTTTTCTGAATTTTCTCCTATTTCTTTATCATTAAATTTTATGAATTTTCTCCTATTTCTTTATCATTGCAATTCTAACCTCTAATCACACAGAGGGAGCATAGCTTCTAGGTCTATGACTTGGGATACTGTGGATTTATTCTCTTTTGTGTTATATGATCAGTTTGGAGACTCATGTTGTCATTTGTTGGGTTTTTCCTTTGACCCATTATTAAGTTTGAAACTTAACTGTTGTTTATAGGGTTTCCTTTGGGTGGGGTTCCTCCCTGCTTAGTGATTATGGATTTCCTCTGTTACCGGGGCACAACACAGGTAAGGTCACTCATTCACTGATGCATGCCTAGCATCTTAGCAGTCTTTGTATGTGTAGGTGAGATCCTGTTAGAATTCACAAGACCCCACTGCAGGTTTAGGAGGGCACAGTTGGAATCCTGTACAAGGTCAATATCTTCTGTCTATTTGGGTAATTGCTGACTGAGTCTAGTCTCTATCCTTTCAGGGTCTTGCTTGTCTTGGCAGGGCCTGCCAGGATCCCCTATAAAGTCAGAGTCTCTGCCCACTTTGACTTCCTCCCTAATCTGAATTATAATTGAAAATTCAGTAATATGTCAATTCACATGTGGGCAGTTAATCTAAAGCAAGAGAACAAGAGTGTACACTGGAGAAAGGAGAGTATTTTCAATGAGTGCCAGTGGGAAAACAGGCCAGTCACATGCAAAAGAAACATATGGGGTTATATCAAACTAAAAACCTTCTGCAAAGTGAAAGAGATTATCAGTAAAAAAAAAAAAAAAGATAGTATGAGAATATATATTTGCACATCATGCATCTGAAAAAGGAAATTATACAAAATACATAAGGAATTCTTGAAACTCAACACAAGGAAAACAATTAGCACAATCAAAATGTACCACATAAGCTAAATAGCCACCTATCCAAAGAAGACATACAGATGGTCAACTGGTACATGAAAAAAATGCTCATTATCACTTACTACCAGGGAAATGTAAATCAATATCTCAATGAGATAACCCTCACATCAGTGAAAACTGTCCACATAAAATAAATAATAATGCAGAAACAACAAATATTGCCAAATGTGTAGAAAATGAAGAATTGTAAAATGCGGATGGTGGGAATATAAACTAGTCCAACCTCTATGCAACACAATGTAACCAGACTTTAAGATGATTACTGACCTTTATACACAAATGAATACATAGAGATTTAACATAGTTAATAAAAAGTATTAGTACACATATATTGTACAAGGTAGAGTAATATCAAGATAGAGTAATATCATGATTGTTCCAAACACACAGATTCATGTACACATCAGGAAAAGAATGTAGTAAAGTATAAATATGAGCTGAATCCCACATTTACAGAAGAGCAAAGGACTATAAATGAGTCATGAAGTATGGTATTTAACAACTGCATCTTTGCTGGATCCTAAATGTGAATGTTTTCAGAGCAGTTGAGTGACTCCAGAAATTTTTGAGTAATTTCCCCATTCAGCTAAATTGACAAATAAAAAGGTGGTGGACCTAAGGAAGGCTAAATCAAAGGACAGAGGTGAAGGACATAGTATATATCTGATACATATAACAGATTATCAAAAAAGGGGGTGTGTGGCATTGGAGGGTGAGTATCCAATTATATGGTAGCACCATCATCCTAAAGTCATCAAAAGGATTCTGTAAGTTCTAAAGTGACTGTACATGCAGAATCTATGTTTTAGGAAATGCCAAACCACAACTTTTGTTTTTTAATGGTATCTTACAAAGACAGGCTAATCTATTCTTAGGGCAAGCAGCTTTTCAATCAAAACTCACCTCTTCCAACATTCAAACACCATGACCAGTCACCAAAGCATAAAATCTGAGGGTGTGCTGAGAAAATTTGAAATCAGTATATACTTCATAGAGATGAAGGGATGCTGAGAGGATGTTTAGATGCCACTCTCTGAGCAGGAGAGTGGGAATTAATACAGAATTTTTAAAGAGCTACTAATTTTCAGGATTCACCTTTTCATAGTCATTTTTAATTTCATAGAATGATGGTATAGATTTATTGGTAACCTGGGAGAGTTGAAAGTGGTCTATTATTTCTTTAGCTTATCTAATCTTTTTCCCAAGTATGAGATCAATGGCTGACAATATCAATGTTGTTATTAATTAAACAGTTTACAGCCTTTGTGTTCTTGTTCCCACCAGTCAATATCCTCAATGTTTATATAAATTTAATTCCCACAAGAATCCTGAGTCAGATGTTCTTTTTCATTCTCATACTTCTCAGAACAGATTGGTAACAAACCTTGTCAAAATCACACAACTAGTAACACAAAGAAACAGAAACCAAATCTGTCACTTCTTATTTCAGAGCTCATACAACAATCACTGTGCTAGATATCTCCCCGATTCTGATTTTTTTAATTAGGTTTGAGTGCAATTTTTGGATAGTTATTTGTTTTTCTGGACTTTACTTTTACAGCAGCATGTTTATACTACAAACTCATGAATAGTTATATATTTAGTTCAGGATTTAGCTGTGTATCTATGTCAAATGTAGGATTTGTGATATACTGTCTTTGTGAGTCCTACTAACTTTGCATCTTTGGGAAAGTTATACTAGGAAAGACTTGCAGATGGAATAATATAGGGCCTGAAATTCTTATATTTTTTTATTATTGAATCTTAAGTCTTGGCAATATTCCTGACATCTTTGGAGTAAAATACATATACTGAAAGAGTGGACTAAAAGAGTGGACTGAATGGTCAAAGGTATCTCAGAATATTATTGCTAAGGCAGAGCCTCAGTTCCAGTCACACTATGGTGACACTTAGTCCTCAGGTAATCAAGCCAAAATCTGGAAAATTGAGATACCCTGTACATATTTTAGAGTTAAATTATTTTTAATTCATCTATGGGCATGGGGATAAAGCTTTTCTTGTCTCAAGATTCTTTAAGTAAAGACAGATTTTTCCATATTTTCATGGGCTGTGCATTTTTGAATACTAAACTGAAAATAATATTTCTTATATTATTGTCTAATATAGTCTAGTGATAAAACTGTCTTACTTGCCACAGAATCTCAGTTGGGCATTCCTGTAGGCTAAATTTTACAAGGGAAGTAGATGGGATAGTTAGTATCTTGCAGAAACTCAATTGAAATAATGATGGTACAATTTATTTTATTCATTTCTGAATTGTTTATTGTGTGTGTGTATGTGTTGTGGGGGAGGTTTACTCAACTTATTGTCCCCAGAAAAGGCTATAAAGAAAATGACCAGAAAGTAGTTCCTCTAGCAAAATACCTATCACTGCCTCTAACTCCTTAGATACCTCTAAGTTTAGGAATTAATGGTATTATCAATATGCTTAGCTATCACCTCTTGGAATAAATTCTACAACAAACATTGGTGAATGAATGGTATTGGAGTTCTGAATGCCTAAAAGACAAATAATATGGTGCTTATTCTGATTCATCCAAATAAAAGACTAGGTTCTAAATTTAAATCTGAGACTCAAACTTATCTCCTCTATCTATATTCCTCATGCCTTAATTGCACCAACAGCATTAGTGATTAAGATAAATTTAAAATCCAGTGATACAGGGTTTAGTTCTAAACATTAACTTTTTAAAAGAAGATGAATTAACAACAATAATTATTTACTTAGGAGCTCATATCACATATATACTGTGTGACCTCAAAGTTAGTTAATCTGAGACTGTTCATATATAAAATGTGTTGTTTGAGGAGTTAATGAGAGATTGCTCATAAAAGCCTGCACCATACGGTGTTCTTGTCACTAGTTACTTTCATAAAATGTTTTCCACTGAAGGGCAGCCCTCCGCAAGATGTCACTTATGTGCTCGTATTATTTTTGTCTGAGATTAATTAAGCTTCTGCAACTTTACTGGAAACCATTACCACTTCCTTAACTACCAAAAATGAAAATTAGGACTATTGTCTTGTTTGGGGTTATATACAAAAATTAACTATTGATATGACAGGAAAAATCTGTAATTATTAGAGTTGCTGGTCTTTACCTCAGGTAACTGTGATATTTTAGTCTAATTTTATTTTCTTCAGTTGCCGTGCTTCTGGTAGTCCAATTTTCCAACACCATCTATTAAAGAGACTTTGTTTATTTCAGTATATATAATTTGCTCCCTTGTCATAGAAGTACTTACTCTATATGTAATTTTATTGCTGAGTTCTCCATTCTTTCCCATGAACCTATGTGTCTGCTTTTGTTATAATATCATGCTACTTCAATTGTTAGGGCTTTAAGTCTGAAAGTCCAGTATCCCCATCTTTTCACTTTTACTCAGGAGAGCATTGGCTATCAAAATCTATTGTGATTCTGTATCAATATCAACAATATTTGTTTCATTTCCGTGGAGAACATCACTAAAATTTTTATTACAATTGCATTAATTTTGTAAATAATCAAAAGAGAAGGAAATGTCTTTACATTCTTTATCTCTTCTTCTAACATTGTTACCTCTGGTGGGGGGTCCCCTAGTGCAGATTTGGGCATATGGAGCAGTAATACTCTGGTTCCATCAGCATTTAAATATAGTGGATCTACCTAGATATGACTCATTTTTCTTCAGTTTACTACAGATACAATAATATATAAATCTATCTTGCTCCTTCACAAAATTTAAACTTATAATAACAAGAACCTAAATGTTTCTGGTGTTTTCCATACGGGCATTTTTTTACAGGTGTGAGGAAGTATCTCACTGTGGTCTTGATTTACATTTTCCTGATAATAACTGATGATGAATATGTTGTCCTGCTGTTATCGATATTCTTTCTTTGGAGAAGTGCCTGTTTGACTTTTATGTCCTTTCCTGATTGTGTCACTTGTTTCCATTTTTGCTGAATGGAATGAGTTCTTTCTGTTGGCAAGGATGTGGAGAAAATAAGACCCTCCTACAATAAATTTCTCCAAAAATAAATTCATTTAGTTGTTTTGGAAAGTAATATGATGATGCCTCAAAATATTAAAACAGGGTCTGCCAAATGAGTCAATAATTCCATTTCTAGACCTCTACTTGAAAGTTTTAAAAATACTAATTCAAAAAGAAACTTACATTTTCATGTTTATTGCAGCACTATTAATGAAAGCTAAACTATGGAAACTAAGTAAACCAAAAACAGATGAGTGGATGATGACATATGCACAATAGAATATTGCTTAATGATTATGAAATATAAATCAAGTTACAACACAGATGAAACTGAAAGAGATAATGTTATAAGTCAGAAACAGAAAGATAGTCACTTTTATATAGAATATAAAGAAACAAAAGGCATAAATGAAGTGAAACTTACAAACTAACCCTTGAAAGCTAACTATAGAGTTGAAATACTGAGGTGGAGGAGAAAACAGAGAAGAAAGAGAACACATGGATTGTGGTGATAAATTGTGAGTCATTTATTGGCACTATGGTGACAATACTTGAGAGAGGAACTTATATTTCCATGAAACCAACAATCATGAAAGGTAGTATTGCCTTAATAAAGAAACAGTAGTAATGAGACATGAAAGGCAAGTTCTTGATTTGCTTACCTCAGCAAAGGTAACCATTTGGTGCTGTCATTTTTGTCTCAAAAATATTTGTTACTTTCCTTTTTTTCACTCTTTATAAGGAAAATTACTTTTGGACAGCTTTTCTTTTTCATAATTTTCTATATACCTTCATATTTTAGACTCAAAATTCAATAATTGATATAATTCTGTTTAGATTTACTGACATGTACTTTATTGGAAATACAGTCATTGAATTGAATATAGAAAATTCTGAAAGTCCCAAAAAGCAGATGAAGTATATTTTTGACTTAGAGAAGGCAGAATGTTTACTGCATGTTCCTTTAGTTTCTATTTTTTCACAAAACACAGATTACTCATGATTATAAAAAAAAAAATTAACTGCTCTAGGTTACTATAATAGTTAACTAAACAAATATGTCCCCAAAGAAGTAAAATGCACAATTTAAAGGATCTCATCTACTCTAGCAAAGACTTTTGGATGAATTTAGTGACAGTATTTTATCTTTTTAATGTATTTGGATTATTATAAATCTATACTACCCTCTGGTGGCGATTTTCCATTTCCATAACTGGAAGTTGCATTTCAAGGATTCCCAAAATTCACAAAAAACTTTTTCCCCTAAGTTAATGATAATCTTTTAGAACACTTATTTCCCAAATAAATGAATTGTCAAAATTCTAATATACTAGGGTTTTAGAAGAAAAAATAGAACTATTAATAAATATAATTTATTATTTCTCTTTGAATATTAGTTTTCATTTGAAAACAAAACTTTTTAAGGAATCATTTCCTTAGGTTTGAAAATCTTAAGTCACTTATCTAAAAGTATTACTTTGAATGAGAATTCAATATAATTTCATTTGACTCCCTGGTTTTCAAATATGCATTGTATTTATGAAGTCATTCCAGACTTTATACATATATATGTGTGTTCAGTATACATAATATTTTATAGAATGAGATGATGCACATGTAGGTCTTGCAGATCTTTCCATGTAATATAATAAATACCACTCAGGATTCAATTTCTTTATCTTCTTTCTCTTTGAACAACAATTATGGTTCAAAGTTGACACTCAAATGAATAAGTGAATGAGTAATTTTAGCATATAATGGTTGTACATGGAGAAAATTTTCACATTATTGAATGTATTAAATATTTAAGAGATTCTAATTTGAAATACAATACAGAACTAGGGATTTATGTAATTGTCTTTGAAAACAGTTAAATATATAATGGCTCTGTTTTACTTTTTTGTTTCATTTCCCTAGGAATTTTTTCAGAAGTAAAATTTTTCTGTTATCGGTTTCTTCTGTTTCCTTGACTTAGAATTATGTCAGCTATAAAAATAAATATGGATATTTAGTATATGTATATTCATCTATAACTATTTACATCCACACTTATCACTCAATTGTTATTACCTTTCCTACAGATTTACTATCATGTAGATTTTTTTCAACAAATGGTGACTACCTCCAAAAACAGATGCTCTATTTTAAATACCTGTGCTTTCAATTACTAACAGAAGATCTTGTACTTAGGTGAGACTTTATATGTTCAAAATGAATGAAGTGTCCTCATTGGATACCATAGGTATCATTTCTCTTGTTCTTATAGTAAACGAGATAATAATTTCTATTTATCACTCAATCTGGTGTTGATTTCATCTATCACTTAGTATTTTGGTTAGTAACAGTTTATAATGATGTGTGTGAAGTGTATAAAAAAGCAAGTGACAGTGAAATCAGAAATATTCTTTATTAGGGCTCTTGAGTCTTTAACTTTCTCAATCTGAAAAGTTTATTATAATTTATTTTAATTAAATCTTCATGAGGCATTTATTTTAACATACTACTTCTTAATAATTGTCAAGGTATTTGGGATTTAATGGTGAACATAGTATTGTTTCTTACACCAAAGATCCTCTGATATAGTTATGGAAGAAATGAAAAAAGCAGAGACAAATGCAATTATGAATTAAAATCAAAAATGAAATATCTGAAATGGAACATAGTAGGGCATATGTACTCACTGGGTGAAAATTGGATGAAGGGAATGGATAGGTGAAAGAAATGTTTCAGGTAGAAAAAAGTGCCTCAAGAAATCATCCAAAACCAAGAGAGAGGAGAATAAAATGTATGGCGTTATTTATGGATTCAATTCATATGTATGCATTATGGATGGAAATGGGGAAGTAATGGATTACAAGTTCTGAGAAGTAAGCAGAGATAAAGAATATACATGCTAAGACATCTGTGCTTCAGACTCAGAGTGAAAGGAAACTTTTGTAGTATTTTAAGAAAGAGAAAAAAATCATACTCAAATTTTTCAAGTATATTTTTCTCTATATTGTATGCATAGATTAGAAGATAGAGATTAGAATGTAGTTGACTCACTGAAATTGCTTAAACAATCTCTGTAAGATCGACAATTGTTTGATCTAAAACCAGGGTCACAGTTAGAGGGAAATGTGGTTGGGGATTGGAAAAGAAACAGGTTTGATGAAGGAAGACAAATTAAGGATAGGCAAAAGCACTGTGAGGTTTCCCACTAGAGAAAGTAGTCTGGTGGATCATGGGATAAAAGCACAAGAGGGGAAGCTGGTGGATATATGATGAGTTTGTAGAGTATTTACCTAGTCAGGCAATGAATCTGAAAGTGCATAGAGGAACCCAGAAAGACAAGCTAGTGTGTAGTTCAACACCAATAATAAGTTCTTGATGGCCTATGAGTAGGGGTATTGACTAGAGGAGGCAAATGATATAAAATTAGAAAGTTACTAAAAATAGAGTTAGAGTGGGACATTGCAAGATATAGAGAGGTCTCAAGGAAGTGGCATAGAGTTGATATTTTGTTGAGTGCAAAGTTAGTTCAAATAAAAACATAAGGGTCTATGGCAAAAAGACCTTTAATCTTTTTAGAATTAATAGAAAAAAGCTTTAAATGTACATTAATGAATAGACTACATGCAAAAATATAATTACCATGTTTTTAGACAATTCCTAAGAATCTTACACCTTTTACTCTGTGCATCATTTTATAATCTGGTGGCAGTTATTTCAATCTCACCCATGTGACTGTATATACACAATCATGAGCACTATATGGTACAGTTTTTAGTCAAATAAGCCCTGAGATCAAAATATCTGGAATTTATTCCTGATTATACTATTAACTGATAGTCTTAAATTAAACTTTTAAATTTTCTCTTCATTTATAATTTGTGTACATAGAAAGCATCGTACCATGATTTTCTATACTATTTTTTTCATTGTCAATTCACATAGCATCACAAAATAGTCATAAAGTTAACTAGGATTTGAAAATTTTAATCTTTAAATTTACCACCTGCTTATCGTCTAAATCTCAGAGAGTGTAAAATGTTTTAATAGTAATCTAGGAAAATGCTTAGGAGAAATATTATATAAAAAAGCATAAGTATTTTTTATACAAGGGGTTTATCTAAGTTAATAATAAATGATAGTCCCAGCATCTGGAAAGATGGAAGTCTCTGTGGAGGACCCTCAAGCAATTAAAAGTAAAAAGACCATTTGACCAAGCAATCCCACTACTGGGAATCTACCCATAGGACACACAATCACTAATTCCAAAAGACATGTGTTCCCAGATGTTCATCACAGCACTATACTTTGTAGTTTAAAAGAGACTTTTAGGTTAGAAATTTTTGACCATGGGAAGAGCTATGTTAGAGTGGTTGTAACATCTGAATAGGTAATGCTGTAGGGAGGGGGCAGCAGCAGTGAGCTCAACTGTCTTAAGAAGAGAAAAAAAAACTCTGAAACTGTGGGCACTGAGCAGCTTTTGCAGCAGCAGTGGCCGAAACTTTGGCTGAGACTTAACTTTAAGAGTTAACTCTTTGGTAGTGGGGCAGTTTATAAAAGCTATAAAAGCTCTTTACACTACTTACAACTGTCAAGATATGGAAATAATCCAAATGCCCCCAAACCGATGAATGACTGAAAAAAATGTGGTATATCTACACAATGGAATACTATGCATCAATTAAAGGAGAAAAACTTATGTCACTCAGAGCAACAAGGGTAGAGCTAGAAGAAATCATGCTAGCAGAAATAAAGCAGAAAGAAACAGAGAGATATGGGATGGTCTCACTTATATAAGGGGTATAGAGGAAAAAAACAAATGGACAAGAAAAATATAAAACTTCCAACAGAACTGAAGTATAGAGCAAGAGAGGGAGAGGAACATGAAAATGGTAGATTGGGAGGGCACAAAATATTAAAATGGTTCATGAGTGATATGGTGATGGGAGAACCCCAGAGTAGACAATGATGTAGTGTTTATACATCTGTAGATATATATGTATAATCAATAAAAAAATTTTAATTAAAAAAAGATGGGAGTAGTATAATGACTTTGGGCTTATCTCTTCCAGATGCATATATAAAATTGATGCAAAGCAAAATAATAAATACTGAAGGAAAATTGATCATCAGAGCACATAACAGGGGCAGTAATCTGAAGGAAAGTGATAAGAAAATTTCTAAATAAAATTTATTTAAAGTGATAACTAGACAATTCAACCCAGGACAAGGAAGAACAGCTGCAGTGCAGAACCCCCCCCACACACAGCTATTGCCTCAGACAAATGCCAACATCAGGGTTCCTAAAATAAAGCATCATATTGGATGAAGGAGTGCACAAGAAGGCACCCAAGATAACAGGTGCACTGTTGAATGTGGCAGAAGTAGCGACTAACAAGAGGAATACTTACTTATATCTGTGACTCATAATACAAAATAGTTATAGTCAAATCAATTTAGAGCAACTGAACTATTTTATATAATTTTAAAGTCCAGAAATGTTGGGAGCTATGCTCTCATGACTCTATTTCTGGTTGCTTTGATAAGCTGCTGTATGTTTGCCTAATTGGTTACAGAGAAAAAATGCAGTATGATCTTCATTGTCTAAAAAGTAATCTTTATGGAATACTTTGGCCAAACTTGAGCAGTCTCAGACAAAACTTGCTTTAGTTGGTCTCTGGGTAAAGATATGCTTGTAATCATGTGACCCTGGCTGAAAACTCCTTTTGTTACTAATTGCTTGATGTTTTCTATAAAAGTGTGAGGCTGAATAAAGTTGAGTGCCACTGTCCAGAGAGGAGACTGTGAGTCACTTCTATTGAGGCATTTCTTGACTCAACTCCAATCCTTACCCTCCCCCTCAGGACCGTTCAATCATGTCATGGCTGGCTCCTGACACAGGAATAGATACCTGAAATGCTCATCGCCTTCAATCCTATGGAGACACACAAAGCAACTGTCATTTCCCACAAACAAAAGAACATTTTTCAAGAGGAAGTTAAAATTTCTGTGTCCAGTGGAAGTGATTTGTTGATGTCTATTTCCGTAGTTCCCTTTTATACCTATGATGCCCTCACTGATAGTCAGACTCTGACCATTCCATTAGGTGCAAAAACAGCAGTTAAAAATCTTTTCCTAGTAAGACTAACAGAAAATTGTAAATGAAAAAATAGCACAACACAGCACAAATGTCAGAACAACAGCAATGGGAAAAAAAAACACCTGAAAAAAGCTCTGACTCAAGTGAAGCTACAGTTCACAGAACTCATGGGAACATATGGTAACAGACTTTCAATACTGAAGTAGCAAAGTAAAGACAGTGAAATATGAGACAAATACTGTTAGAAATAATGGAGTTAAGAAACCATATAGCTGACTAAAACTACAACTGAGGGCCTTGGAGGCAGACAAAAAAAACAACAATGGATAGAATTAGTAGGTTCGAGAATAGAGTACTAGAAAAAACAAGAACAGAAAAAAGTTATATAAAGAAGAATAAAATCATGAAAATCGTATAAGAACTTATACTATTGGGGGTATCTTAAAGAGAAATAATATCCTTATCTTGGGTAACCCAGAAGTGGAAAAAAGAAAGTCATTGAAAGCCTATATAAAGTTATAATGGGTGAAAATCATCTTAATCTGGGAAGTTAACCAAAAGATATGCTATAGGAGGCCCAAAGAATTCCAAACAATATAGTACTAGAGAGACAGACAGAATAATACTAATGGTATAGAGAACCAAAAGCAAGGACAAAATGTCAAAAATTTCAAGAGGAATATAAGCATTCAATAAGGAAACAAATCAGATAGTTGGAAGCCTTTTCAACAGAAGGATTACAAGCATGAAGTAACTGTAAAGGAGAAAAGTGCTTAAAGAAAAGGCATTCATCCCAGAATCCTTTACTCAGCAAGATAAAAATCAAGATAGAAGAAAGAGTAAGAAACTTTACTGAAAACCAAAATCTATAATAATTTACCAACACCGTGCTGCATATAAAAGAAATCCTAATGGTGTTATAAAGCAATAGAACAGCATCTAAAAAATGGACACATAAATTACTTAAAATGAAAGAGAAAAGTAACAATTTGACCTAATATGAACATCAGAGAGAATTATCAATGGACCACACAAATAACCCATCCAGTATTAACCTCAGAAGAACCCCCAAACAAAAAGTAATAGAAGTCATACATCAGACAACAGAAATGGAATCTAGGGGGAAAAGACTACATATAATATTAAGCCCTAAAAAATAAAAACAAGAAACATGAAAACAAGAAAAGCATAATAAAATGGCAAGAGATATTTTTATCCCAATAATCTCCTTGAATAAAAATGACCTGAAAGTAGCAATCAAAAGATACAATGACTCAATCTGATACAGGGCGACTTGGCTGGATGAGCAAAGGGGACTTCTGGTAGTGACATCATTGAAAATTGTTTTGGGTGCCACACTGCCCTGGTGGGTGGGATCTGAGAGAAAAAAACCCACAAGAGAAAATGAGAAGCATGAAAAGGGCAGATAAAAAGACAAGCCACAAGAGGGGTGAGAGGAACATGAAAATGGCAGAGTCAGTAAAGAAAAACCCAAGAGTCCCAGGCTGGGTGAAAGCTTTGTGGAAGAATGAGCTAGTGGTGGTGAGGAATCTCCTACCAGAGAGAGACCAGCTGAAGAGTAGCAGCTGTGGAGTCAGATGCCAGATTTTTTGGTTGGGGATGACCCAGGAGCTGCTGAGGGCTGGCCTGGTGAATGTGGCCAGACACCACCAAAGGCAGGCCTGGTAAAGGAAATGCATGAAGCTGCAGCAAGTTTCTGTGGAAGTTTGGAAAGTTGATTTTGCATCAGTATTTGTTGTAAAAGTTTGAAGAATCTTGGAGAAGCTGAGCACCTTGGAATACTGAAAAGAGAAACAAAGAGAAGATAGAAAACAAAACAAAACAAAACTGGACTTTACAGAGTGCCTGTCTCAGATTTGGAGCATCAAAAGGGCATTATCTTGAACATGTGTCTTTGGGACCTTTGGGACTAAACAGTAACTGGGATAAAATGACTGGCCACTTGTGGTATTAAGGACTTTTTCATGTGACTTTCTGTTTCCCTGGTTAATTGTCCTTGTTAATAAAACATTATTCTTTAAATTGCATTTGACTGGCAACTGCCATGCTCTGTTGGTACAATTTTGAAAGAATCTGGGCAACAGTAGCCACATGTGAAAAGTGTTGCTTTTTCCCTTGACTTGCTGGTTAGAGGCATTTACCCTATTTTGACCTGATATCAAATCAATTTTAAAACAAAGCCCAACCTACTGTTTACAAGCAACTCATTCATCACAAACATAAATATAGACTTAAAATTAAAGTTGAAAGATAGATAAAACAATGGTAAGCAAAGAGAAAAAATTCAGGAAGAGCTATACTTATGTTTGATAAACTAGACCTAAAGTTAAGAAAATTAAGAAAAGTAATAACCAGAGAAAGACAACATATTGTGATTAAAAAGCCCAATAAAACAAGAAGAATGAACACAAATATATATTCACTGAACGGTGGAATACTGAGATGAATAAAGCAATAACAAATGTCAAGAGAAATTTTGGTACTAACATAATAAACTGGGGACCTTAATAGTGCACTTACAATAATTAATAGGTCACAAGGTAAAGTATAAGTAGGGAAACAATTTTAAATGAGGAAATACAGACATTAAATCTAACAAGCATATACAAAATACTTCACCCCAAAATGGTTCCATACGCTTTTCTTTCAAGCACATATGGTACATTTTCAAGAATAGATCATATCATAAGGCATTAGTCACTGGTAATTAATCCATACATAATAAAATTATATATAATAACTTCTCTGACCACAAAACTATAAAAATAGACACCAACTTGAGGGAAAAAAAGAAGGGAAATATGAATGCATGGAGTTGAAACAACATACTGCTTAGCAGCTATTAAAAGAAGAGGAAATCAAAGCAGATTTTAAAAATCACATGAAAGATGAATTTATAGATGAACCAAAATGATGATACAGATTACAAAAACCTATGGGATCACTAAAAATGATCTTAAAGGGGAAGATAATCTAACACAAGTCTGTTCTTTGAGTTTTAATGTTTAGCTTTTAAATTTAGGTCTTTGAAGCATTTCAAGTTAATATTTATATGATAAAAGCAATTCTTTTACATGTGGCTAATCAACTGGACCAGCACCATACATGCTGAAAGAATAATCATTACCCTATTGTATTACTTAATAAAAGAAACATTCTTTCTTAAAAAAAGGAAGAAAGTTTTCAAATTAACAATCTAAAATCATAACTAAAGCAACTTTAAAAGAATAAGACCAAAGTTAGTAGAATGTAAATAAATGCAATAGATATTTTTTTAAATACTAAACAAATCAATATACCTAAAATCTGGGTCTTTGAGAAGTTAAACAAAATGGAAACCCCCCCTAAGGCAGACAAAATGACAAATGAAAGAGGAAGAACCACTACAGATAACACAATAATATGTTATTATTATGAACTATGTGTCAATATGTTCAAAAATCTTGGAGATGAATACATTTCTAAATTAATATAATCTTCTAGGATGAAATACAGGAACTAAACAAATCAACAAATAAACAAACAATGAAATTGAAACAGTAGTCAGAACTCTTTCAAAAGACAAAAGCCCAAGACCTGATGGCCTTACAAATTAGTTGTATCAGACTTAAAAATACCCACATTGTTCAAATTGTTTTTAAAAATACAAGAAAGGAATCTACTCTAATGTATTATGCCAACATTACCTTGTTATTGAAATCAAATATAGCACAAGAAGAGAACACTATAGATCCTTGTTGAAAAGTATCTTTGTTGAAAATTAATGACATTGTCAACCAAATGCTAACAAAACAAATTCAAAAGCATATCATAAAGACTATACACCATCAACAAGTGGTATCCTTGTATACCAGCATGGCTTAATATAAATTAAGTCAACTAATGCAATGCATGTATCAACAAGTAAAGATAAAAATCAAATGATGATATCAATAGATGCAGAGAAATCCTTTAACAATTTTTAGCAAAAACTCATGAAATAAACACTGAACAAAACAAGAATAGGAGTCTTCCTCAGTATATAAATGTCATATATTATAAATCAACAGTGAAAACTGAAGACGTTCCCCATAAGATCTAGCATAAGACAAAGGTGCTCAGTGCCATCACTTCTGTTTAACCTAATTCTAGATGTTTTGGCCAAAGCTATCAAGACAAAGAAAATAATAGAAAAGTAAATGGGACAAAAAGTGAAACTATTGCTATTTACAAAATATTGAATTACACCTAAAAGATTCTAAATAATTCATCAGAATGATATTATAAGTAGTAAATAGAACAAAGTATCAGATTATAAAATCAAAATCAAAATACATAGCTTAATACATGCAAATAATGAGCAGGAAACAAAATAAATTGAAAAATACTTCCAATTATATTTGCTTCAAAATGAATTAAATAATTTGAAATCAAGCTAGCAAATGAGGTAAACAATCTTTGCAATGTTAGCAACAAAATGTTATCAAAGGACCCAGAATCATAATGAGACAGGAGAATCAATAAAATCAAAATTATAATGCAGCCAAAAACAAAGATTTTCAATAAAATCCCCATCAATATTCCACAGTGGTTTTTAAAGCTGAACAAAGATTACTGCAATATATATATATATTTAATATATAACACAAAGATTTTTAATAAAATTCCCATCAAAATCCCACAGTGGTTTTAAAAGCTGAAAAAAAATTACTGAAATAGATAGAGAGATAGATAGATGATAGATAGATAGATAGATAGATAGATAGATAGATAGATAGATAGATAGATAGATAGATAGATAGACAGATAGATAGATTCTCTCCCCTGTCCCCATCACGGATGACTGCTGTAGCAGTTCATCCCAAATAAGGACCGAAACTCTCCCCTTAAACTAAAGGGCAGGGCATGGACCCAAACTGCATAACCAAAAAGGAATAAGATGAGTGATCCATGTACCTAATTTAAGTCAAAAGTTCTTGCCATTTGGCGCAGTTGTTATACTGTGGACAATGTTCACTAGAAACCCCTCCCAAGAGCACAGTTTATAAATTAAACTGCCATTTTGTTTTGCCTGGATGTGAATTGGAATTCAGTCAAGATCAGAGGATCACTCAAGCTGGTAATATTTTCCATAATAACAATAAAGACATTTTGGTGACTTAATCCCTTTGAAATAGAACTAAAAAGAAGCAAACAGGCAAAAAAAATTACTGGATAACAATAAGTTAAAAGTCATCTTACAGTAAAATAACAAGATGACTAAATAGACCCTCTACTGAAAGGATCAAATATTCACACAATGCATAGGCGATAAGTAATCAATATCCAAGGCATATAAGATTCTTATCCAATTCAACATAAAAAATACTCAAGTAACCTAATTAATAAATGAGCACAGATATGAACATTTTCACTGTCACCAGGAAAGATATCCAGAAGATCAAAAACTTTGAAAAAGAAATGTTCATTTTAATTCCTAACAAGAAAGATTCAGATTACAACTACAATAAGGTAGTGCCTCACACCTGTGAGAATACTGTGTATCATAAACATCTTCATTTCCCTTATTGCTAGTGATGTTGAACAACTTTTCATGTGCCTGTTGGCCATTTGTATTTCATCTTTGGAGAAGTTTCTTTTTAGTTCTTCTCCCCATTTTGTGATTGGGTTTCTTTGTTTTGCTTTTGTTTAGTTGTATGAGTTCCTTGTGGATTTTTGTTATTAAAACCTAATCACTCTTGTGGAGGGCAAAAAAAATTTTTTTCCCATTCAGTTGGGCTTCCTTTTATTTTTTCTGTTGTCTCTTTTGCTGTACAAAACCACAATGATATACCACCTCACACCAGTAAGAATGGCCCAGATCTAAAGATTGGGCAACAACAAGTGCTGGTGAGGATGTGGAGAGAAAGGAACACTCTTACACTGCTGGTGGGAATGTAAACTGGTTCAATCACTATGGAAAACTGTGTGGAGGACTCTCAAATTAATGAAAATGGAACTACTATTTGATCCAGCAATTGCTCTCTTGGGAATCTACCCAAAAGAGACCTCAATGTGGGTACAAAGGGACACTTGCTTGGGTGTTTACTGCAGCACTATTTATAATTCCAAGAACTTGGAAGCAACCTAAATGCCCCAATACAGATGACTGGATGAAAAAAAAAATGTGGTATATATATATATATATATATATATATATATATATATATATATATATATACCACATTTTTTTCATATATATTTTTTTCATATATATATATATACCACATTTGTATACACATACCACATGTGTATATATATATATATATATATATATACACACATATACACTAGGAATATTACTCAGCAATTAAAAATGACAAATTTGATGATTTTATGATAACATGGATGTACTTAGAAGAAATCATATTAGCAGAAACAAGTCAAAAAGAAAAAGACAGAAACCAAATGGTTTCACTAATATACGGGATTTAGGGAAAAAATAAACAAAAGCCATGAGGAAAAGTCAAAACTAGCTAAGCACTAAACTGAAGCACACAACTTTAGGCAGGGGGGAAGGAGGGGAATTGTGTGGAGGGTAGGGGGTGAATCCCTGGGATTACAATGATGTGAAATTTATATATAAATAAATAAATAAAAAGAATTGACAAAAAACAATCGTCAGCAACAAAGGCTAGCAAGAATATAGAGAAAAAGGAATCCTATATACACTGTTGGTGGGAATGTAAACTGGTGAAACATTTATGGAAAGCAACCTGGATTTGCCTTAAAAAACGAAAAATGGGGGACAACAATTTTCTTCCATTCAATTGGGTTTCTTTTTGTTTTACTTATTGTCTCTTTTGCTGTACAGAAGCCGTTTAGTTTGATGTAGTCTTAGGTATGTTTTCCTTATTATTTTTTTTTTTTTGCCAGCTTAGATATGTGCTGAAATGGATTTCTGAAGTATAATTCATGGTGGATTTTGCCCATGTTTTCCTCTATGTATTTTATGGTTTCAGGTCTTACATCCAAGTCTTTTATCCATTTTGAGCTGTTTTGTTTTGTTTTTTTTGCACACAGTGGGAGGGAGTTTTCTTGGTTTATTTTTTTACATATCATGGTCCAGTTTTCCCAGCACCATTTATTGAAAAGGATGTCTTTGTTCGAATGTATGTTTTTTGCTCCTTTGTCAAAGATTACTAATAAAGGTCTGATAACAAAAATACACAAAGAACTCACACAACTTAACAGAAATAAAGCAAAAAGCCCAGTTAACAAATGGGAGAACTAAAAAGACACTTATCCAAAAAAGAAATACATATGGCCAATAAGCATATGAAAAACATGCTCCACATAACTAATAATCAGGGAAATGCAAATCAAAGCCACAGAGATACCTCTCACACCAATAAGAATAGCCCATATATATATAATATATAGCTGATATATATTATATATATAATATATGTCTAGACATCATAATTACAACTATTTATAAAATGTGTATAGTAAGAAGTTTGAAAAATAATACAATGAAATTTTATTAAGGCTCTATTGTAATACAATATTATTAGTATTAAAATATATTTATTTTCTTCAATTTCCCATATTAAAAATGTCATTTTTTAAACACTATAAAATATCCTGTAATTTACTAATGATAATATTTATCTTTTTCTGGAGTCCCATTTAAGATTTACCTTTGTGGGAAAACATAATTGGTGCTTTTAAGAGTTAATTTATTTTAGTCCTTACTAAAAATATTTAAAAGTAATCATAAAACAATAAACTAAAATCATATCACTGGGCTGCAGTATGAATTTGGAACTTTTAAGACATAAAAAGATTAAAATAAAAAAATAAACCAATTGTAAAAACAAATAAAAATGTAAATATATAGGAATATGTGTGTATATATATATATTAATTTTACTTTCCTTTAGCTCCTTAGGGACAACTTTTAGTCAAAGACATTTCCAGATGAAATACTAGGTAATTTACTTATTTTTTTTAAAGAAGGAAAATGAAATGCTAATAATTCTTTTTTGTTTATATAACTATTTTTAATTGATTGCACATATATGTGTGCATATATATACATATATGTATGTATATATAAATGATGTATATATGTATATAATTCTCTATTCTAAGGTTCTCCAACCACTTTATCACCCTTGAATCATCTTTTAATACATTGAAAATAAATTAGAAAATAGGTTTGGGAAATCCATTCTCCCTACACAAAACTCATTATTTCTTCCAGGGATAGATATGTGTATGTGTGTATACACAATGAATAAATTTTTCATTCATTTATCCCTGTACAACCATCAAAGTCAAAATGTGTTAGGATTTGTTATAATGATAGGAATTGCTAAATTCATTAATTCAAGTAATTTTAATTCTATTGACATGAATTTTAAAGTGCCCATATGGGTATTTGCATTTATAATATAGTCTTGCTACTGCAGACATGTTTTGATTCATTTTTGATAATCTCAAAAAATTTATCTTAATTATTGAAAAAAATAGTGTTGGGGACTGTGGCCCCCAGACTGTGCTGCATAGACTGGCAGTCATTGTATTCTGGTGGGTGAAGACTTGGAGAAGGAAATTTAAGCCTTCTTGCAAGAAGAAAGGATTTTTTTTTTTTTTTTTTTTTGAGACTAGGTCTCGCTATTTTTGCCTGTGGAACCGCAGGCTCTCGTTGCCCGGGGTACCACAGACTCAAGCAATCCCCAACCTCAGCTTCCCAGGTAGCTGGGATGACAGGCGCGCGCCACCACGCCCAGCTGTATTTTTTGGAACTAGGTCTCGCTATGGGCCCCAGGTGGGACTCGAACCGCGATCCCTAGCCCCGGCCACTTCATAGGCTGAAGCTTACAAGCATGAGCCACCGTGCCCAGCCTAGAAGAAAGGAATAAAGGATTAGGGAGAGAACAGAGGAAAAAGACAGGGAAAGAGACATAACAGGGGAGAACAGAGAACAAAACAGAACAGAGAAGGAAGGTAACGAGAGGAGCTGCAGGGAGGCTGGGGGGCCTCAGAACTGCTGCTGCCATGTGGGGCAGTAGGGCAGGGAAGGAAGCCAAGCAGTGAGCTTCCATTCCCATCCCGGAGAGGTGAGGAGCTGGGGAAAATATGTTGGAGAAACTTGTGACCTATGTGAGCTGTTTTGGAAACATGGTACTTGAAAACTTGGTTTTATTTTGAAACTGCGAAGCTTGAACGAATTTTGGAGAACTGAGGAGATATGTTTGCTGTGCTGTTATTTTCAATATGAGACGTCTGAAGTGCTTGCTGTGTTTCTGTGTCGAGTGAGTTTTGCTGATGCTGGGCTACTCTAGAGTTGGAGCTGAGAGAATTCCAGAGCTGTGCCTTTTGGAGAAGTATCAATGACTCAATCCTGCGACACCATCTTGACTTCTTCTGGGTTGCAGTGAATAGAGCTGTGCTTTTGAAGAAGGAGTGGCAGCGAAATCTTAACTCCTTCATCCAGCTGAAGGTGGGGCAGCCGCCTTTTGTGGACACACATGACTGCTGAAGCCATGTGCGCTTTGGACTAGAGACTGGACTGTGTGATAAGCTTGTACTCCTCAGTGACTCTTGCCTAATTTGTCTTTCAATATGTAAATTTGTTTTTGCTTCCCTCTTAAAGTTTATGTGGTCTTGCTACTATATGTGCAGGCTGGGAAGAACCTGGTATATGGCTGGCTTTAAAGGGCCAGCTGCTCACCTTTGCAAGTTTAATTATTTTTGTTGTTTTCCCACACGATTTCAATAGCATTGAAATTAGTTCTTTGTGGTAAAGTTTCAGTAGTTGACGTTCATGCAGCCAGTCTTTTTCTGGAAGCTGAAGACTTGAATGAAGGTTTTCAAGTCAGGTCACAAGGGAGCCATTTAAACTACTGTGGAAATAAATACATAAATGACATCTGAATATATCTGACTTTCCCTTAGGAAATAATATAAATCCTGAGACAATTTAGTGGACTGTGATTAAATTGCAGTCAGAATCAATATGTGACTCATTAATGGCATTCCTGCTGACTTGCAGCTGGTCTGTATTGGAAATTGAAATGTTGAAAATAGCCGGAGTGAAGCCAGATTTACCTGGGTGAAGTTATTTAACAGGTCATGTTCTCATTATACTATTTGTGAAATATAATAATACTCATTTGCATAGTTTCCTAACATTAATTGATATCTGATAAATTATTTGTTTACAATGACTCTTCTATCAATTTTAATTCCCTGTCTCAAACTAATTAATAATTTCAAAACTTCTTTCCAGAAGCCCATTTCTACTAAGTGACAATATACAAGGATAGAATAAGTTTGAAGATGAATCAGTGGCACTAATGTTTAGTTAATTTAGAAATAAATCATGAATAGCAAGAAATTTCACCGTAAAATATTTCCCCATATAAAAATTATGAGATCTAGCAAATCTTATCCTCCATGATTAGATCTATAATGTGCCAAAACATTCTGTCTTTCTCCCTGAAAATTCTTTTAAAATATACTGTACAATGACTTTAAACTTTTATCATTCCCTTATCATTTAAATACAATGATATTTAAAAATACCTACTGAACTAAGTTCATTCTTCTTTTCTGTTTGATATTTCTTAAGGTATTTGAAAATATATATGTAAAATATTTATTTTTCCATGGAAATGTCATAATTCTTTCAATAAAACTTTCAGTTTTAACTAACTCTGTTAACTCATTTCTAGGAAATGAGTTATAGATTATAACTAGATTATAATTTTTAAATTTCCTTCCAAATGGTTTTCCATTATATTGGATGTAACACAATAGATAATGTTTTAAAGAGAAAAACACTTAAGAATTATTGTTGATTCTCTATGTCCTGGACATCATACTTCTGAATACAAGCATGTAAATATTAATGTGTAGTTGTGATATTAGTTTGTTGTGTTTTGAGACAATAAAATTACATATATTTATCGATATAACTGACTACTTCCAAATCTTCATATGCAGCTAATTTTTCCTAATATACATATATATATACATATATATGTATACACAAATGTGTGTTTATATACACACATATTTATACATACATATACACACATATATAATTAATTTATTAGTTTTTGTTCTTTCAGAAAATTATTACTTAAGTATCTTTACAACAAGTTTTCATTTATCTAACAAAATTTGTGTTTTTTTTTTAAAAAAACACTTTAGGAATATTTTGACCTTTTTAAACTGAGGTAACATCGATTTATAGCATTGTATATTATTTAGAGTTAGAAGATCACACCCTTTAGGTATATGTTAACACACACTTTGCATATCTGGAATAAGTCTTACTTAATCCCACTTGATAAATAAATTAAGTTTCATCCTTTTAATATATTGCTGATTTCAGTGTGCTAGAATTTTGTTGCAAATATTTGTATCTTTCATATTTGTAAATTTCCTTATTTGGTAATTTGATAATTATGATTTTAATTTAATCTTTGTCTGCTTTCAGCAAAAGATAATGTTGAATTTAATGTGTTTGCAAGTACACCTTCTTCACCAATATTGTTGTAGATTATGAGAAGTTTTGATAGAACTCACTATGAGTCATGTGTTCTGTATTTTTATTTTAGGAGAGTTTTAAAAATTACAACTTTCCATAGTTGTTATCAGTCTTATTCAAGTTTCCTAGCTCTTCCTGGTTTATTCTTAATAGGATGATTAATAGCATGCACTGGTACTAAAACAGACAATCAGAAAAATGGAACAGAATTGAGTGCCCTGAAATAAAACCACCCTATATAGTCAACTAATCTTTGACAAAGGAGTAAAAAACCTACATTGGAACAAGGACAACTTCTTCAACAAATGGTGCTGGGAAAATTGATAAAGAAATAGAAAAAAAAAGAACCAAGACACCTCCCTCACACCATGTACAAAAAACAACTCAAAATGGATAAAAGATTTGGAAGTAAGACCTGAAACCATAAAATACATAGAGAAAAAAATGGCCAAAACCCTCTACGAATTACAATTCAGAAATCCATTTCTGGACACAGCTAAGCTGGCAAAAAATTGAAGGAAAACATAAACAGCTGGGACTACCTCAAACAAAAAAGCTTCTGTACAGCAAAAGAGACAACAGACAAAACAAAAAGAACCCAATCCAGTGAGAAAATAATATTTGCCCTCCATACAAGTGATAGGAGTCTGATAACAAAGATACAGAAAGACCTCTAACAACTTAACAAAAACAAAAGGGAAAAAAAAGTCCAGTCAAAAAATAGAGAGCAGAACTAAAAGGATACTTCTCCAATGAGGAAATACAAATGGCCAACAGGCACATGAAAAATGGCTCAATATCACTAGGAATCAAGGAAATGCAGATCAAAAAACTGTACTTGGATGTTTACTGAAGCACTATTTATAATTGCAAGGACATGGAAACAACTCAAATATCCCAAGACAGATGAATGGATAAAAAAGATGTGGTACATATACACAATGGAATACTACTCATCAATTAAAAATGACCAATTTGATGGATACATGATAACATTATATGTCTAGAAGAAATCACATTAGCAGAAACAAGTCAGAAAAAAAAGCCAGAAACTAAATGGTTTCACTAATATATGGGATATAAGATAAAGCAAAAGTTTAGGAAGCAAAAGTTTAGGAAGGTAAGTCCAAACAAGCTAACAACCAAACAAAAGTACACAACTGGAGGGTAGGGGCAGATGGGAGGAAGTGGACAAGGAGGGGAGATGGTGGGTGAACCCCAGGGAAAACAAAGATGTGAAATATATATATATATATGAAGAATATTGTTTAATCTCAATATTTTGAGGTTTTTTTTTTTTCATTTTTCTTTTTGTTGTTTAAGATCTGCTTGCATAGCACTGTGATCAGAGAAAGTACTTGGTATGATATGAACTTTCATTTCCAATTATTTTGTGTCCCAATGCATAGTTGAGAATGTTATGTACACTTGAAAAAATTTAAATTCCTGTGTTTGGGGTGGAATTTTCTGTAAATATCTATTAAGCCATCAAGTATAGTTCATAGTTAAAGATATGGTGCTCTTATTTAACCCAGTTTGATTTATCAGTCTATGACTTGTGTATGTTATGGTTGTAACTGAAATGTTAAATTCCCCTACTAATATTATTTTGCTGTTAATGTCAAACATTAGTTCTATAATAACTGCTTTATATATTTTTATGAACAATGATTTGGGACACATATCATAATGAATGTTTTATCTTCTTGTTGCATTCCATTTTTAATTAAATGTGATGCCCATCCTTGTCTCACAATATCTTTCTTAGTTGAAATTATTTTATCCAATATAAACGTTTATATGTTCTTTATACGGTGACCATTTATTTGTAAAAATGCCTACTAATCTTTCATTTACTTTTAACATATATAGCAGACATGGTTTCCCATAAGCTGCAAAATTTTGGAGAAATTTTTGTATCAGTTTAGCCACTCTGTATCCTTTAAATGGTGACTTCAGACAATTAATGATTAGGGTTAGTTAAACTTTATTAATGCAGCCATAATGAGTGAATCTTTTAGTATGTTGATATATACTGTTTTTCTAGGATGTTTTTAAGTATTCTTTATTCATGTGAAATATGGCCTGTAGTTTTCTAGTTAGTTTCTAGTTAATCTTTAACTGGTTTTTATGTCAGAGTAATACTGACCTCATAGAGTAAGTCCTTTCTTTTTGTGCAACAGTTTGTAAAGAATTGTTATCAACTCCTCTTTAAGTGTTTCCTGGGATTCAACAATGAAGACAATTAGATTTAGCATTTCTTCATAGCAAAGTTTTTAAATTACTAATATAATAATTTGTTATAGGTATTATCAGTTTCTCTACTTCTGCTTAGTCAGTTTTTATGGTTAGTGTTTTTCTAAAAATTTGTCCATCCACAATAGTTGTCTAACTTACAGTATATAATTGTTTACACTAGTCTCTCAAGATTAGTTTTTCAGGTTTACTGAGATAATTTTTTTTTAAAGAATTTAAGCAACAAACTTTTATTCTCTCATAATTCTAAAGGTAAAAAGCTTGAACTCAAGATTAAAGCAGGTCCATTTACTCATGAAAATCTAGGAATAACTCTTTTTTTTT
>PVHY01016116.1:0-34468 GCA_004024945.1 Uropsilus gracilis | reverse complement strand
GCATACATAGAGGAAAACTTGGGCAAAACTCTCCATGAACTACAGTTCAGAAATCCATTTCTGGAAACATCCACAGATGGCAAAAAAATGAAGGAAAACATAAACAGATGGGACTACATCAAACTGAAAAGCTTCTGTACAGCAAAAGAGACAACAGAAAAAACTAAAAGATGCCCAACCGAATGGGAAAAAATCTTTGATCTCCACATGAGTGATAAGGGTTTAATAACGAAGATCCACAAGGAACTCACACAACTAAACAAAAGCAAAACAAAAAGTCCAATCAAAAAAATGGGGAGAAGAACTAAAAAGACACTTCTCCAAAGAGGAAATACAAATGACCAACAGGCACATGAAAAATTGCTCAACATCGCTAGTAATAAGGGAAATGCAAATCAAAACCACAATGAGATACCACCTTACACCAGTAAGAATGGCCCACATCCAAAGAACAGGCAACACAAATTGTAAACTAGTTCAACCACTATGGAAAGCGGTGTGGAGGACCCTCAAGCTAATGAAAATGGAACTACCATTTGACCCAGCAATTGCTCTTCTGGGAATCTACCCAAAAGAGACCTCAATGTGGGTACAAAAGGACACCTATACCCGGAAGTTTACTGCAGCACAATTTATAATTGCAAGGTCATGGAAACAACCTAAATGCCCCAAAACAGGACTGGATAAAAAAATGTGGTATATATACACGATGGAATACTACTCATCAATTAAATATGACAAATTTGATGACTTCATAACAACATGGATGCATTTAGAAGAAATCATATTAGCAGAAACAAGCCATAAAGAAAAAGGCAGAAACCAAATGGTTTCACTAATGTATGGGGTATAGTGAAATAAACAAACAAACAAACAAACAAACAAATAAATAAATAAATAAATAAATAAATAAATAAATAAATAAATTTAAAAAAATAAAATATTAAAGCTTTTTTGAGATGATATTTTGAATATAATTACTATCAAAAATCCAGGGACCATTTTGTTGTTGCTGTTGGTTTGTTTTTTGATAAAATTATATATGTAAATTCATACAGAAATGCAAAGAGTGCAAGATTACCCAAATAACCTTGGAAAAGAACAAAATAGAGAAATCACACTTTTTCATGACTATAATACAATGATTCATAGTTGCTAAAAGGAGGAAATAACTCACATGTCCATTTATAGGTAAATGGGTTAACAAAGTGTGATGTACATGTAATTGAGTACAATTCAGCTATTCAAAGGAACATGATACTTATAAGTTCTGCAATTTGTATAAACCTTGAAATAAATGTTAAGGAAATAATTTTAACATAAAATTGACAGTTTGCATGATTCCTCTCATATAATATATTCAGAACAAGCCAATTAACATGATATAAAGCAGAGTACAGTTACTAGGGACTCAGGGAATGGAGAATGGGAATATAATTACTACTAATTAAAGGAACTATAATTAATAGGTACTGGGTGTTTTATGGGGTGGTGAAAAAGTTTTAAGACTAGAAACAGTTGGCACTTATACAAAGTTGTGAATGTATTAAACATCACTGAAGTATTAAAATGACTCATTCTATATGATACAGTTTGACCTCAACTCAAATAAATAAAAATGACATGACACAAGACATGATCATATTTTTTATGATCTCTATTGATTTTTTTTTGATATTTATCATATTTTTATGATCTTTATTGGTCCACATTGTGGATCAATTTTAAGGAATACATTGGTTATCTTTTATAAGCTATTTCTGTTCTTTAGTTGTTCGTATCAACTATAGAGAAATTTATGAAACTTGCAGTAAATTTTTGCACAGAAGTAACATCTTGAAAAATAATGTCTATTTACATGTTATTTTCTCAAGAGGAGAAATAACAGAAATCTTATCAATACAGAGGTTCATAACAGTCTACTACAAACATCTCCATGTCAATAAATTGAATAACTTAGAAGAAATGGACAGTTTCTTATAGTTACCCAACATTCTGAGATTGAATCAGGAAGAAATAGAAAACTTGAGCAAAGCAATTACAAGCCAGGCAATTGAAATAGTATCAAAAGTGTCCCCAAAAAACAAATGTCTGAGACTAGATTATATCAGTAGTGAGTTCCACCAAATCTTCAAAGATGAACTAATATTGATCCTTCTCCAAATAATTGAGGAAAAGGAAATAGTTTCAAACACACTTTATGAGGCAACATTACTCTGTTACCAGCAGACAAGAACACCGCAAAAAACAAACATTATAGACTGATATTTCTGATACACAAAGAGGCAAAAATCCTTAACTAAAAATTAGTAATCTTAATACAACAATGCATTAGAACAATCCTATATCATATGTCAAATAGATTCATCCTAGGGAAGTAAAGATAGTTTATCACAGGAAAATGAATCAGTGGAATTCACCACATTCACAAAAGGAAAGATAGTAATATGGTCATATCATTAGATGATGAGAGAGAGCAGTAGATACATTTCAAATCAACTCATGACAAAAACTATCAAAAAATTGGGAATAGAAGGAAAACACTTCAACATACTAATAACCATGTGTGATAAATCATCAGTTAATTTCATTTTCAGTGATAAAAAAAAAATTGAAAACTTTTCCAGTAAGCTCTGGTATAAAAAAAGGTAGCTCCTTTCACCACTACTCCTGAACATAGTATTGGGAGTCCTAACTTAAAACAGTTAGGCACGAGAAAGAAAAGAAAATAATTCATATTGTGGAAAAAGAATTAAAGCCACCACTATTTGCAGATGACCTAATAATCTCTCTCTCTCTCTCTCTCTCTCTCTCTCTATATATATATATATATATATATATGTGTGTGTGTGTGTGTGTGTGTGTGTGTGTGTAAAGCGAAAGAAGCAAAAATGCCTCCACTAGAAAACCAATTGAAATAAAAAGTAAGTACAATAAATGCCTGTTTATAAAATCAATTTACTAATATCGGTTGTTTCTCTGTGCAAACATAAGGCAAAAATAGAAAGAAAACAAGCCCATTTTATAACTCCATTCAAAATAATTGAATATTTATGAGTGAACTTAACAATGAAGTGAAAAACTTGTACAATGAAAATGTTTGCAAACTGTTAAAAGAAAAAGACATAAATGAAAGATTGAAAGTAATGAAAGATACTACTTGCTCATGTATTGGAAGAAATATCATTGCTAAAATGACCATTTTATCACAAGCAATTTACAGAATCAATGCAATCTCTAAAATGTCTTCAATGGCATCTTCAAAGAAATAGAACAAACAGTGAAATGCATATGATATCACAAATGAGCCCAGATAGCCAAATACTGATGCCAAAGAATAGTATTATCATACTCCTAGACTTCAAACCATTCCACAAAGGCTACAGTGATCAAAACAATATGGCAAACACACACAAACTGATGAATGAAATAGAATCGAGAGTCTAGATATCAATCCACACTTACATGAACAGTAAATTTACAACCAATAAAAAAGTGTAGATTGGAGAAAGGAAAGTCCTCTATCAAATAATGTTGGGAAAACTGGGTTGTAATATAAAACAGGAACTGTATTGCCATCTCACAAATGACACACACAAATTCAAAATGGACTAAGGTAAGGTAATGGACAAGACCCCCAGTCATAAAATATATTGAAAAAACATAGTCAATGCAGTCTACACATTGGTTTCAATGATATCTTCGTTTATCTGTCTCCAATACCCCACAAAAACAAGGTAATTTAAACAAATGGTATTAAATTGAACTTCAAGACCATCTGTATGACAAAAAGAACTATTTCTAAAACATATTACTCTGTTTAATAGGAAAATATATTCACACATTGTATATAGGAGAAGGACTGCTATAAAAGATCTATAAATGACACTCAGCAAAGAGGGAAAAAAGCTTATCAAAGTATCTACAAAAAAGCTAAATAGATCCTTCTCTAAGAGGACACTCAGTTCATCAAAAGACATGTGAAAAAAAGCTTATCTTTATTTAACTTTAGGGGAATCCAAAGAAAGTTAAAATGAGATACTTGTGAGAATCCCCATATCAAAAGGACCAAATCAACTAGTTTTGGTAAGGATGTGAACCCAAAGGAATTCTCACTGTTGGTAAGAATACAGACTGGTAAAGCCCTTGTGGAAAATAGTGTGAAGGTTTTTCAAAATATCACAAATACAGCTATTTTACAAGCTAGTGATTTTTGAACTTATTATATATCTGAAAAATGCAAAATTACTAATACTTTGTTATTATCTCATTAAAGGTGGAAATCAGAAAACTGTATAGTTAAAGACTTTAATTTTGCATTCTGTTTTCCACCTGGACTCTGACATATCAATAATTATAAAGCTTCTTAATCAGAAAATTTTTTATCTTTGAATTTATAAATGGTTAATGTAATTTCTATTGTCTTTTTGACTCATTAATTGCATAATATTCATTATTATTTTTATCAGAAATTAATCATTATGTTCCATATTGGATATTTCCTTAACCATGTTCAACAGTGATGTGTTCAGAGACAACAGAGCAATACTGAAGCTTCCCATCTAAAAACATAGATCTATTTATGTTTTCTTAATGTACTTTGGTGTTCATAGCATGAATCATAGATCTATGTTCACACAACATATATAATAATTCCATATTATTAGTTTAATTATTAATTCATAAAGATTATAGAACTTTTAAGATAAAATTAAAGGAAATTCTTGATAATATAATGAACTGATCTGAGATGATGAAGGTATTGATTGTGGTACCTGACATAAAGCTTGAAAGAGGTAGCAGAGAAATAAAAAGAGGGGAGGGAGGATGGTAGGAGGGAGGGAGAAAGAAGGGAAGGGGGAAAGGAAGGGGAGAGGGAGAAGAAGGATAAAAGGTTCAGTTTGTTTGTTTGTGGTTAGAGTATAGTCCTTACTGGGAAAATCTACTCTTCCCCCCCCCCCCCCTGGTTTTGCAACTGTCTACTCTTTCCTTGGTTTTCTTTATAACTGGAATAGATCTTGTGAAGTCTTTAATGGACTTTGTTTTCATCTGAGAAAAGGTTGTAAGAAGGCATCATTTTCCTTGTTTCTAGTAGATATTTGACAAGACCTACCAATTTCTCATATGAAATATTAGAGTATCTTTTTCTGGGATCTTAACAATTGACTGGTCAAATCATAGGAAAATATTGTAAGAAAAATTGGAAGAAATAGTTTCTGTGCCTTTGGGAAAAAGATTGGCAGGAGTGGCAGATATTTGAGTTTTATTATATTGTTTCTTTTAGTAGTATTGCAGTTTATAATACACTCTTTTCTTTCAAAAAATGTGCGTCCCATTTTAAAATAATTTTAAAGGAAAAACATCTGTTACTTTCCTTAGAAATCCATTTTCCAATTTACAGCTCATGTTGTGATTTTTTTCCTCATAAACAGTCACTTTTCTTTAATTCTAGTTACTTTTAATGCACACCACAATTCATTTTCCTAGGGTTTCTAATCTGAATTTTTCCTCCTATTGATTTTAATGCTATTCTTGATTTTATATTCTGAAATTTTCAGTGTTTATATATGTGTGAGTGTATGCATGTGTATTATCAAATATACTTGATCAAATCACCTATATATTTTATGATGCCAAATATTTATGTAATCAAATGGAATGATTAACATATTTTACAGCAATTCAAAATTTAAACATTAAAAGGAAGATCATCAAATGTCATTAAACACAAGTGGCATATTTTGTGTATAAACTTGACATTTCCTGTACTTCAAATTAGCATTCCTGTATTGGAAAAACCAAAGACCCTTTTCAGGTTATCTGTGAATATGGAAATAGAGAAAAATTCTTAAAACCTCCCACTTTTTTTATTATCCAACAAAAATATCATTGTTTTTGTGAAGTTTTTCCTTATTGAAATAACAGCATAATCAAATATGAACTCTGTAAGATTTTTAGAAAAGGAAAATTTTATTATAAAAACTTCATAGGACCATAAAGATCTTGAAAACTATTAAAGATGCTATATATTTATTAATTTTTCAAACATGATTTTTAAAGTAGTTAAACAGTTGTTTTAAAGTTAAAATCCTTTTGATTTGAAAACTGAATTTTTAAATAAAATCTAAAATTTTCTAGTGATAACTTTTCTATGAAGAAATTATAAAATATGTTGAGTTTTATTCTTAGGTGATTAACCTGATCAATTTGAATGCTGATCCATTAGCATTACACATAGAAAGGAACAATATAATTTTATACTTATAAATTTTATACTCCTAAATTACTGGATATTCTATCTTAAAATATCATTCTGATCATAACTACAAATACATGTGGACCTAAATGCAATAACATAAACTACTTAAAAAAACAAAACAATAAAATTCTTTATCTTCTTCAATATTGTCTCCATGTATCAAATATAGTATTGTGAAATATGTAGCATTTGTATATTTATAGTGCATTATTCTAGGTATATTAATTTAGCTTTGGAATGTTTGATTTTATGTGTCAACTTGGAGAGTGTTTTTGTATAAGATTAACATTTAAATTAGTGAATTTGGAATAAAGCAGTTTGCCCTCCATGAAGTGGGTGCCTTTCATCTAATCCCTTGAAGGTCTGAATGAAGCAGACATTTCTGCCTCCTACAGCCAAAAAGAATTCTCCAGTAGCACACTTTTAGACTTCATGTGCATCATGAACTCTCCTATGTCACCAGTCTGCAAAGCAACACTGAAGATTTGATACATATCAGTGTCCTTGTTCATATAAGCTGATCTCTTATCTAAAATTTATTTCCCTCCTTATTTACATATGCTGTTAATTTTGTTTGTCTGTAGAACCTTGACTAATTCAAGCAATGATTTGATGCAACACTATTTTAAGTTGTTTCCTATGTCTTAAAAGATTGAGTAGGATGTACTGCACACCATTACTCATATGGATTGAATTATGGCTAACATTATTGTGATTTTGTAAAGAATGAAAATACTTCTAGATGTTAATTCTAGAAAGCATTTTAGAATTTCTCAGTGTCATGTAGCAACAAAATCACACTTTCCCTTGTATTTACAATACTGTCCTAGCTTTCAGTCTAATACTTTCCCAAGCTTTCCGCCCATCACTTTGTTCCTTCTGGGATTACTGGATTAGCAAAACTCTGCTACAAAGAACCCCATTGTACAAATCAGGACAAAATGACAGGAGTCCTTCTTTCCAGGATTCCTGCTTGTTTCTCCGCCTGTCTGCTTGGGTGGGGACTCATGTTTGGAGTAACTGAAAATATTTCATCAGGTGGCTTCAACTGCAGTGCTGCCGTCCAGATGCACTGATAAACCTGAAGTTTTATAAAGTTATACTATTTTTCTTCATGTAGCAATGTTCCTCTTGATTCCCATATTCTAAAGTACCACTCTTTGGTGGTGAAAGCAGACTTAGAAGCTTCTTGTTTTAAAATATAGATATGTAATTGCACACACACCCAAATTTGGCTTCTAAACAAACACATTACTTGATTCCTAGAAGATAAAATGTATTATCATTTTTCACACTTCTTTCTTCTTCACACTGCTTCATTTTTTTGGCATTCATTAATTTTATACTTTTTATTGAATGATTTAATTTTAATTACTCTCTCTCCAGAAACTAAACTTTATTTTGGATGAAGAGACATTGTTTGTTTTCTTCTGACCATTATAATCTAGTAGATGATAATGAATGTTTCTTAACTATTTCAAAATGGAAGAATAGATTGACAACTGCATGAATCATGTTTTGATGTAATTTCTTTTTAGGATAACCTTAGTTTTCAATAGTTTATCCTAGGCTAGTAAAAAAAGCTCTCAACTATTTATTAAGATAGAAGAAAATATTTTTTTCTTAAATGAATAGCTATACTGATTTCTCTGCTGCAAAGAACCAGGGACATAACAAATTATTTCAATTTCAAGTAAAAGATATTTTTTCATATAGCTTGTTCAATAAAATTTCCTTAGACTGTATCTTTCATTATGTGATAGCTATCTTCTATTAAGTGATAATATCCCTGTTTTTTGTGCATAAAATCATTTTCTCCAGACCCCACTATTCGGAAAACCCTTCATTTTTGATAGGTGGATATGATTTATCAACAACAATAGAGCATAGTTAGAGCTCAGTTGCCTAGAGCTAAACAAATCAATATATAAGAATAGGTGAAAACACTGACCATCCTCCCTACACATGATGTCTTTGTTGCTCAGTCAATAAACCTGACTATTTACAATTCATCATCAGTCTTAGCCTTCTAGGCAATGAGCAGTAAATATTGTGCTTTTCCCAAAGCACAGGGGGAAACATACAGATACAGGTGGTTACAGCACTTAAAAGATAACAATTGTTATCTTATATTCAAAGGCATTACAACATTCAGATGTAGACAATGACCAAATGAGCCGCATGCTATCTTATTTATCAAAACATGAACAAAGTCATTTCTGATTCCTCTTAATGTTCATGTCATTAGAATCTAGGTGGGATTTTCTTTAAAGCTACCCTTGAATTTCTGTTCTGAACAGTGTTGTTTTAACTCACCATTGTTAATATATGAGTAATCCCAGACTTTTGTTTCTTCCTATTCATGACTTTGCTGTTTCTTCTCATTTCTCTAATGTATAAGCAAAATGCTGTTTAATAGACTAATAGTCTTTGTATTTTATTAATGTCATTGTGTGTTTTCTTTCTTTTTATTATTTATTTTTTTTTTTTGGTATTTTGGTATTTTGAAAAAAAAAATCCCATTATTTCCAGGTTAAGATTCGTTTCCCAGCTGGGCTCTCACTCCAGAATGCCCTACCATCCTGAATCTTAGTAGTAGACTACTGGTTCGTGTCTGATGTAGCTGCAGCAGTAACTTAGCTGAGTCAGGCAAGCAAGTAAAATGAGGCAAATGTATATAGAAGGAGGGATATAAGGAAAAGTTTATTAAAAAGAGAAAAGAAACAGAATCAAACTGGGACTACAGGCCCACTGGACCAGGGAGGAAGAAGGATGTCAAATGGACTTGTGCTTCAGGAAAAATATACCTTATTTCCCTAATTATACTAAACCCCATTTGTCTCTTTGTGATAGGCATGACTCTGTGTCAAGGTTCACCTCTTGTTTTCTGTCTTTAATTTTTATTTCTTATTTGACCATATTCAAAAAAGTTCTGGTAGTTCTTCTTCATCCAGGAGTATCTGATTAATCCTGTTTTAAATTTATCACCCTTTTCTTTGCTGCCTCCTTTATTCCTGTGAGGCCTTTTCTATGCTATTTTGACCCTTGAAGATATCACTTGCCTTATAACTCAAAAATAGAAATAAGGGGAAGAAATGGGATGGAAGGGCTGAAAGTTAAAGAGGAAAAGTTGAAAGTGCTTAAATTAAAAGCAATGGAAAGCAAAAATGAAAGAACTTTTAAAGGCATCTTGCTTCAATCTAAAATCACCGGTCACCATATTTGAAAAATGCACACTATAACCTTAGAACATTTTGACTCTGACTGGAGTGAAAAGAAATGAAACAGAATCAAAGTGGAGCTACTAGGTTAGCCTATATTTCTGATGCTATGAAATCATTGCCATATTTACTTTTGATTTCCATTAGCATTTATTAGATTTGTTCTGTACTGATCACTGTTCTATGGAATGCTTATTTAGAAATAAGAAGATTAAAAAAAAAAGTCAGCCTTTGTGGAATTTAAATTCTGGATATAGGAATGAAACCAGAAGAATAGTAAAGCAAACTACTTTTCTTGTAGTGAAAATTGATATTAAGAAGAAAGTCACTAAAAACTATTTTGAAAAAAAAATGTCTGTGCATGGGATATGGGAAAAAAGCATCCAATAATATTCTTGACACAGAGTATCCTTCTGAGAAAGAAATGATTTTAGAACAGAACATAATTTGTGTGTTCAAGGCCTAGCCAGGGGGTCAATTTAAGTAGCAAGAGCATAGGGTGTGAACTGAACTTGTTCCAGGTAAAGGAAGTTTGAAGACATATCACCTAGGCCTATATGGATCACACAATAAACATGGCTGATTTGCGTATTCATTTATTTTCTAGTAGCATGGAAACCTTTGGAATTTAGAGAACATGGAGATAGCCTGTATCAGAGAGTAAAACTGTCAGAATAATAAACTCTGGGAAAAATACACACACGCACACATACATCCTCGAGTAGAAACAAGGAATATTATACATTTGTTGAAAATGAGAAAAAAGAAAACTGTACTGACTAGACTTTATTACGACTAAAAGTGATTTTAAGGTAGAATAAAAGCAGAGGCAAATTCATTGAAGGAGCTCCGCAAGGTAATTAAATTTTAATATCAATTGTCAATCATGGTGTAGCACACAAACATAAAAGCATGCAGCTTACTTGTGAAGACATAAAAAATTATAAAAAGAACACAGGTTGAGCCTCACCCAACTGAAAAAGGAAAACAACAACAAGAACAAAATACTATTTGTAGCACTCCAGAAGTCTGCTTAGACAGGAGTAGCCTGGGTGAATGTCCATCATAAATTTCTTTGACCTATTATTGCATTAATTATTCTTTTGTTGCTCATGATTTTTGAGCTATCTCAACAGTTGATTGCATCCTCCGATGAATGGAAGAAAGAAGTTGGGTAGCCCTATGCCCAAACTGGTCTTTGCTGGATTTGAGGTATGTGCAGGACTATTATAAGTGATCCAAGGAAACTTTTAGACTACAATGTCATCCCGTGGGTGGAATTTCACATGCTGAACATGGGAGGCATGCAGAGGCACAGCACAACAAAGGCACAGCGACCAGAGAAACATTTCCCTTAAATTTACAAGTAGAAAGTCTCCCATTTTTGATTTTGTCTTGTTTGCTTCTTGTCAAAGACCCTGAATTCTATTAAAAAACAAAACAAAACAAAACAAACAAACAAAAAAAAACGAAGCTACAACTTTAGTCAAGGAGCCTCTTGTCTCCACTCCATGTCTAAAGTCCTCATTACATTCTTGAGTAATGTTCTCATGGACTGACCAGACACAGTTTTCTACATTAAATCTCCACTTTCTCCACAGAGGTTATCACTGCCCTCTGTCTAACACTGAAGAGTGATTTTAAAACATTATTTAGAACTTATTTTAAGAGATTACATGACATATTTTATAGCATTCACTATTTTATATCTGGTTTCTTTATTAAATATTTCTGGTTTTTCATTTATTATTTTTTGAAGTTCACCATGTTTACATGTAAAATTACTTTAAGCATTTTTATTGTTCTTTCTATACTGCAAACACACAAATGTTCAGAAAAATCTCTTGATTAGTATATAAGAGAAATAAGAAAAATATACAAATATATGATAAAAATGACTGCAAATAAAATATTTGGCATGATGATTATAGCTAACAATGCTCTATTGGATATTTAGAAGTTGCTAAAAGAGTAGATTATGAAAACATTTCATAAACAAACAAGAAAATGTAACTATGTGAGGTGATGCATGCATTAGTTATCTTTGTGTAATAATTTGATAATGTAGTCATATATTGATCATTATATTGCACAGCTTAAGCATACACTGTGTTAAATAAGTTTCAATAAAAGGACTTACAAGAAGAGAAAAAGAAATATCTCTTGAGAAATTTACAGATAAATCTCTTGAGAAAAGTACAGATAATTTAATACTATTCTGTTTTATTTTAATCATAAAGTGCTTTCCAGCTATGATAATGGACTTCTACTCAAAAACTGACTCATAAAATTGCTTCCTGGCATGAAAGTTTAGTCACTGATAAAAGAGCAGTTGGTTAAGGTAAGCAAACCTTAAAGATTACTGATGAGACACAGTAACAGTATGATTAATAATAATGTTGAGAAATAATGTTCTCTTTCATTTTATAGAGTCTCTCACTACCTGAAGAAATTTGGACATTAACCAATAAAGCCATTTATTATTAGTTATTTGTTCCTTTTAAAAATTTTATTTACTTGTTCTAATTTAATTCAGCCAAGTATATTGCTTTATTCATTGATAAAGGTTTAATTCAAATACTAATTTTTTTGACTCTGTATTTTCTCAATGTAAAGATTTAATCATGTAAAACATGTAGACCAAGGGTTATCATAATAATTGAAAATGCGGGTTTTTTTAATCCATCCTCTGCAATCTACCAGAAGTGTAATATAAATGCCCAGTGCATCCCTTGTATTTCTGTTTGGACTAGTTGCTGAAATCGTGAAAATGCTCATACTGTAAGTAAATATGTCAACATGTTTCAGCTTTCCATGGACATAGAATAATTTTATAGAACTAATATAAAAATGTAAGTATAGGTACAACTCTTGATGGCCATCAACATTTAAGCATTATCATGATATTAACAGTTATTGACTCAGCTTTGTTTTTCACATCACTGAGAGTTGCATCATAACTATTTGGAACACAGCACCAAGACAAGGTGATCACCTTAGCAATCATAGAAAGTCACTATTTTTATCTCTAAGGTATCCTGATATTTTTCTTGTGAAGTCTGAAAGAAAAGTTTCAATTATTTTGATGAAGCCCTTTGTCCAACTACATTGGTAGAGAAGATGGCAGTCATATTCCATTACAGATTCAGTGTTCATGTGATTACTCAAATAGCTACAAAAGTGAAGTGACTGGAAAATTATATATCTGACTACTTTCTACTAATCATCACAAAGTTCTTAATTTTCTTCTCTCTCCCCCCCATCTTAAGTTTCTTATCTATACTCTCTGATATTAGTGCATGTACCTCAAATTGACAGGAAAAACACATATATTCTTTGTCAAAATGTGGAACCCCTAACTACATTGCACTAAGATAAATCTTTAAAATCTCACTAACATAAAGCAAGAACAATATATTAGTTATCAAGGTTTAGTTCAGAAGTATCCAAAATATAAATATACATATAATGAGAAAGTCACTGAGAATTATTAACATGATATCTCTATGGTCCAGAAAGCTCTTTTTTTGTACAAACAAACTTCTAGAATAGACTCTCATTTAAATTAAATGTAAATTTTCTTTTAGAAATTCCAGTTTTAAGTAAAAAACCTACATGAAATTAAATTCTCAAAACAGTATTTTCAGTCAAATATTTGCATTTTTTTTTCAACAAAAGTCTATAAAAAGTCGGTTCATTTTGCATTTTCAGAAGAATATATTCCCAGCATTGATTTTTTGTTATATGCTGAATTGAAATATATATTCTGGTCATAACATGGCACATCCATGAATTTTAGGTATTGCCTAAAAGTAAAGGTCTAAACCACAATCTCAAAAGCAAAGTTTCTAGCAAATTAAATGCCACTGTAGAAATTACAAGTCACAATTCTGTTCAAAACTGTTCAAAACAAGCCTGCAAAATACATATCTTTTCAATATAGTATTATCATGATTAAAAATACTATTTTTTAAATAATCACTCAATATGTAAGTGATGATAGCTTCAAATTATATCATGCAAATTTTCTGCAATTTATTTACCACCATACTTATATTTTCACCTCAATTTGCTATTAAAATCAATGTGTGTTTCCTAAGTGTACAATAAGTGATGCAAGTAAACAGAGGAGCAGAAAGTTCAGGAAAGAACTTTTTCCAGAATTGAAATAAGACTAAAATAGATCTTTGCAGACAAATTCCCTCATGGATAATTAAGAGTGGGCAAGATATAAAGCACAGAGTAAAGACAATCTATATGAGAAACATTTCCATTTAAATGAGTTGCTTTCTCTCTTAATGGGAAGCAATAATAATGATGATTACAGCAATGATAATGATAATACTCATACTATTAATGACAACTACAACTGAAATGATGAGCACTATGTGTCAGAGACTGAATTCCCTACTTTTCAAATATTTTCAAATATTACGTCATTTACCTCATAACCCATGTTTGTATTCTGATCTCCATTAAAGATGAGAGAAATCCATTTATAGGTGTATAAAGTTAAATTTCCTAGGAAATATAATTCATGCATGGTACTATTTCAAACTTGGAGCTGGGGAGGAGAGGAGGAGTCTGTGATTACAGAATACATATAATTAATGGCCATAGATGAGTGGTACTGAAGTTCAAATTCATTTGACTGTCCTTTTGCTGAGTTTTGTTACTCTTTCCTTGTTTCTTTGTTTGAATATACCATAGTCATGGCAGTGAGTCTTACACAAAGTTAAGATAGTGATTTTAGGGCATTTTCTTGGCTAATTTCATGAGTTCCAGTCATATAGGCTTTTTAAAGATCCTATATTAATTCACATGAAGTTCTCAAAAAGGCATCAGTGAAAAATGTTTATGTCAAAAATAATATTTTAAGTATTCACAATAAACCTTTCCCTTTATATTCAACTGTGTGATTAAAAAGGTGAAAATAATCACAAGTTGCTATAGGTCTGAAATGGCAAATAGAATTATTTCAGTCCGTTATAATATATTGATGAGTAAAATATACCTTAAATGCGTATTTAATTAATTTATATTTATTGAAACTGATCAAAATTTTAGAATTTAGTCACTAAGATAGCTGCAATGTTCCAAACTTGCTTGTATTTATTTATAATTTTGTGTTTCATAAGCAGAGGATTACACTGTTTGTGTAATAACTACAATGTAAATCAGTATTCCAGACATTTGTTATGGCAGGAAAGTTTGTTCTAAACATAAATGTGATTATAATAATTGTCACTATAAAATATGTTTTTGTATTCTATGGGATATAAAATTAAGTCAACACTTTTAACATTGAATATGTAGCTCTGGATACATTAAATAATGTCTGCTGATACCTAGTGTATTAAAGTACTATGGTTTAAAGAACAAACATATTCAGGTATCACATATGAGAAATTAGAGACTAGATTGCTGTGATGTAAGTACAGTGCTCCAATTACATCATATGCAATTTCAAGTCCTTTTCATCTTTCAGCTTTGCTTTGCTTTGACCATGTTTAACAACCTATGGGCCAAGCTTGCCAGTCTTATACAGATTTATGATGAACAGGAAAAAAAAAAAATAGGTGACAACAGAAAGAAGCATATTAAAGAAATGTTTAGGCAGACTACATAGGAGAATCAGGTTCATTTACTCAGCCTTCTCTACTTTCAAGAAGTGTAAAATCAAGTTTTAACAAATCAGAGGGAAAATATTATGGTTCTTTAAGGAAGCATAGCGAAACTGTCCCTGGATGAGTAAGTAGTACCTCATATGTATGAAAAAAATGTTCTGGTATTGAGGTTATAAATGTTAGCAGCTGCTGTTGCTGAGAGTATTTTATATAATCTAACCTATTTCAATCATTCTCTTTTCCTGTCATACTTCTGTATTTACTTTCTTCTCCAGTTTAACTGAATAATTACTTTTCTGAATTTTCAATGAACACTCCCTGTTTTCTTACCTTTGCTATTCCTCTAACTTTGACTTATAATGCCCTGCTCTTTAGTTTGTTATGTTATGGTGTTGGTGACTGCTGTGTTTCTACCTAGAAGTCAATTCAAAATTTTCTACTTCATTGAGTATTCTCATATATTCTCTCTAAATGTCTAACAATATGCTATTCCTCTGTGTCATATCATGCTGTGAACAATCATATAGAGTTACTTTATTGTGAGCAAGTATTTACTATATTATTATATCTGGAATTTAGAATATATTCCATTATAATCACAAAGTAAAAAAAATAAAATAAAACTTGCTTTCAAATGTTTAAGTGACATATAACATGTATCTTTAAACATTTGAATTTATGCCTTTCAGGTCTTTCCTTGTAACCACAAGAAAATATGTATACAACTTTTCTGGAAGTTTTATCTTAAAGAAAGGAAATTTGCTTCACTAAATGATAAAGTTTCAGCCATTGCAGAACAGATAATAGTGGCGACTGGATAAGTATTATAGATATTTTCCTGTACTGTCATGGACACATGAGTTAGTAACCAAGTAATATTGGATAATTATCCATAATGTTGAATATTCCACTCTATAAAATTAATGTAGCCTATCAAGTTTTCTATTTGCCATCAGACACTAATCTTACTGGATCTTTAAAACAATCTAGTAAGATAAATACGGTAAATACTATTTCTATTTTACAGACTAGAAATAAATGTTGTTCAGCGAGGTTCATGGATATATCCAAAGTTACATAATGCATGGTAATTTTAAAAGCCAAACAGAGCTCTTGATCCCAAATTCAGCATTTAGTTGATCATACAATTCTGATCCTTCCTATAAACATAATAGTTGAATAATTGCATACATTTATTTGCTAGAATATTTTATATATGTATAATAATAATGTTATTCAGCTATAATAATTCTGTGAATGTTATACAAATTCTAAACATTGTGAAAATAATTTCTTTTCTAGGTAACTCTTATTGTTGAGGGTTTAAATTGTTCTGGTTTTGGTAGAGTTAAAAACTAGTTGGCTAGAGACTTTCCTGTTTCCAATACTAAAAATCTCAAGTCACAGAAATTTCCTCACATTTGAGAAAATTAAGATACTTGGTGAATATCTTGGCAGTAGGGAGAAGAGAAAATATTAAACCTTTTAAATTTATTATCTCTTATGTGCTTAGTCATCTCTGCTATTAAATTTATGTTGCATAACTTAAATAAGTACATTTTTAGAATGCAAGAACTACAATCATGACTATTTTATTTTGTCATATTTCTTAAATACATATTTGCAAAATACAATTAAATTTCTTTAAGATCATAATCATAGTAGCAATCATTTACTTCAAGTCTGATAAAAGGAAGTGGACAGTAGACATACTTTAAAGGAAAAACTCTTCCATCACCCATTTCTAGAACAATGCCATCACAATAACAAAAGGGAATTGTTGTATTATGTGGCTTGTGACAGTGGGTGACCTGGCAGGCTATGAGCAACCAGTCAGTGGTGGTTTGAATCAAAAAACATGGACAGCAGGGCTGATTGTAAGCGAAAGATTGAAAAATGATTCTATCAAAAAAGATTTCTTTTTGTGAAAATATTATAAATGTCATTGAACCAAGACAATTTTAGCAAGCAAGGGATGTTGTTGGTGGACATGCTGAAAGTTTGAAAAACAAGAGTAATGAATGGGATTGCTGGGAACTTCAAAAAGGACCTTGTACTGGTTTCCTTACAGTCTGAAGATGTTGTTACTAGGATTAGTACAAATCCTTGGGAAAATAATGCTTTGATTGTTGTATTAAAAATAAGGAAAGATTTCCTTTCCTTAATAATAAGGAAAGATTTCCAAAAATGTGAAGCATTTTTGCTTGGTTTTGATTATTATATATATATTTTAGTCATTGCTATTTGATAATTCAAATAGTGTTGCAGCGGTGTAACATCCTGTGGTTTGAGTTTGCCCCATTAAAAATCAGTGTGCGTGTACATATATTTCATGTATCAATCCTTGTCATTGAATATAAAATAGTTCATATAATGAATTATGTTTTCATTACTTGGTTTAACCTATATAATTTTAATATACTTATAATGATTTTTATGCATTTACTGAATGTTGGTATTGGTTTGAACTCCGTGAGTAGACACTTGTAAATACTTTTGAGACTATCTGAATTCATTTTTAAAACATAAGATTTCATATTAAATATCCTCATTATATTTTTTTCGACAGGAAAATTCTTTATATGACTTTATTCTGAATAATAGTTCTGAAAAATTATCTTTATTTCTGAAAGGCACCTATGAATGCATAAAAATGAAATGTGCTATGTACACACAGCTCAGCCACACACAGGTTTTATCTTTACCCACTTTAAGTCACACTGAAATGAGTGACTAGTCAGTTTCCCACCTCTCCAGAAGCCAGAGGTGGCTGGTGAAATTAAACACTAGTCTGACAACACTACCCCTTGCTGCTTCCCTCTTGGACTACACAGACGTGCTGTTACCATGAAAGGAAACAGGAAATAATTACATGGACTACAGCAATGACATTACGGAACCACGTTCCAGGAGTTAGCTATCTCCCAACTTTCTATTATGTGAGAAGAAAAATTCAGCAACCTCCCCTCCCCTGCCAAAGCACCTTGTTTATATGTTGGAAACAACCAAAGACAGGTTTTCTGATATTTTCAGATGAAATTTTGCTTAATGAACATAAAGAATACATTCTCAGACAAAATTGGAGATATGTTATCAATGTCACTGTCAATTCTTACCTATTAAATTTAATATCCTTAAATTACTAGTAAAACAAAATAAAAGTTAAAGGAAAGAATTAAGTAAAACATTTTTTGTAGACTATATAAATGTGTGAAAATGCTACTAGACTTAGGAATTATATTATGAATAATTATTATGCTAGTGATATTTTAGTAGTGTACACTCCTTAAAGCACTCTGAAATATGAGGGAGCTGTATACTGAGAATTCAACTCATCTCATCCTCTATCTACCAATATTTGACAATTGCATTACTATTTTTAAAAATATGTTATATTTGCCTTTAGTAAATTTTAAAGTCTACAGTATTATATTTTATATTTAGTTTTATAAAGTTTATCATATTTATACATCATCAAAATTTTATTTCATTGTAAGGTTAATAATACTTACGTCTTAGACTTCCATTTTACTTTTATGACATTTTGATTTACATTTTTGCTATATCCTAATCTCTAATATTATACTCATGTCTGTTATATTTTTCTTTTTTTTCTGCCATTTTTTTTTATTTCTTTTGCATTTCTATAATCTTCAGTATCTCCAACCAATGCTTCAATTATCTCTATTTAATCTTTGAGCTCCTTTTATCATTAAAATCATTTGGAGCTATTTTAATTGCAGATAAATGTTCTTGGTATGTGATATGTTCATTTGCTTGCCTTTTGCAAAGAACAAGTCATATTTTTGCATTTTATGTTTACTACTCAACTTTTAGTGAAGCCAACTATTGGTTAGGAAAGAGTGGAATTACTATGGTGCTATAAGATTGGGCGGGCGGTCTTCATTTTCTTTTATGCTATGTTATTATAAGATTACAGCATTGATCATAGCAAATGTCCCCAGTAAATATATTTATTTTGTTCCAGAAAAAAAAGCTACATTTTTGTTTGTTTAAAAATCCTACATTTTCTTTGCTGAAATGCAACAAGGGAATATCCCTTTATATCTTTAGCTCTCTACTGATATTAAGTATTCTTGGCTACATTTTTTTAACCCTGTTGCTTTATATCTTATTTCCTTCGGTTGAGGTTTGGTTGAAAAATGCCAAGATGGATTTTCATCTGACTCCACCTTCCAGGTCATTTTGCATTCACCTAGGAATGGTCTTAAATTTGGTCACTCTCATCATCATTCAACTGCATTTTCCTTTCAAAATCATATGTAGTTTGGGGGGATTTTTTTTTTTTTTTGAAGAGTGAGAAAGCTTAGGTAGACTCCCAGAAATAACCTCCTTAAATATGGGTGAGACTTTACTTCACTATTGAAATTAGTTCACATTGATTACTGTTTTTAAAGCAACATCTGAGTCAACTCTGAAATATAGACTGAGTATCTACAAAATGAAAAAAAAAGTTCATTTATGTCTATCGATTGTATCAAGAACTAATAGTTCATGATTTATAGTTCACATGTTTACTTCTGAGAGCTCCATTAAACTTGGATAAAGATTGAAGATAAAGGAAGCAGTTCCTTATTTTCTTCAGCATTTAGAAATCACAGACAATGACTTTGACATCAAGACGTGGAATCTCAAGTAAGATTTTATATTCTTTGTATATGTCTTCATAGATGCACTTTCTGAGGATCATTTATCTGACATAGGAACTACCTCTGTAATCCACCATCAATGACCCTCATTGCCTTTTGGACAGGTGAGTGATTGTTAACATCAACATTATAGTGAGAATTTGAATGTTACCAGGAATTTTGATGGAAATTATTTGTGGGCATACATGATGGGGATCCTTAAGAACTTTCTAAGTACATACATGCCACTATTAAAAAAAATACTTTTCAAGAGATGGAACTCCTTGCCTGGCAATTCAGTTATAGTAGTAACCAAATTCCAATTTTTATCATAACTATACTTTTTTTGTTTCATTTTTGCTATTGTATAGTGAGGAACTTAATGACAGATATGTTTGATTCATCTTGTTTCATTGCTGTACATTCTTCAGCTAAATAATTACTTAATATATGTTTGATAGGTAAATAAAATTATTCTCAAAAAGACATGATCTTTCTCAAATGTACACTATATGCCAAGTAATATTTTTTGATGATGGAATAAAGTACCATAAAATGTAGTTAAAATAAAGAGAATAACTATATTGTATAAATTTTAGTGTTATATAAAATCATTTGTGTTATTTTATCTGAATATACAGACATGAGGGATGTTGCTTAGTATATACAGTACTTAGAAATACTAAGTACTACTACTTAGATAAAATGCAACCACAGATTTCAGTCATCTAACATACAACCAATTGTTTTGTTTTTCTAATTTATGACATATAGTTTAAGTTATTCAGGGTAAAAGAGAATCTCTCTGTCTACACTGTCATCCACAGATGCAGGCTGGTGGGATCTTTACCATGTAAAATTTCCACATGAACCTTATGGGATTCTTTTTGATTGTACTAGATGAAAGATGGCATAGCTCATTTAAAATCCTATGCTTTATATTTCAATAAGTACTGTTGATCTACCTACAACTACAAAAAAAATGCCACATTATTTCTGCTGAACATACTGGAGTTGGAAAGTATAAAGGAATATATAGTATTTATCTTTTCTATAAGGGAGTGTGATAAAATTAATTTAAATTAATTTTGGGGACTATCTGTGTGTATGTGTATGTGTGTGTGTGTGTGTGTGTGTGTGTGTGGTATAGTAATATATTCTGATACATAATGCATCATCTGATTAAGAATATAGTAGACATTAAAATATAGAAAGTTTGTTACTTCCTTCTAGGGGATTATTATTATTAAATGTCCTTTCTTTGCTTATTACTTTGTTAGTTTAAGTAGTTGAGGGTATTTGGGAGGTGAAGGAGCAAGCATGTTTAATTTAAAATGCCTCGTTAACATCGGATATCTGTAATACATTAAAAATCAGCATGGCATTTACTGCACTATATGTAAATTTTGGAATTATGCATTTGTTCTTCTCTAACTACAGATGTTTCATAGAAAACCACCAAAGAAACTTTAGTCCTATATTTTTATTTTTACATTCTTTGTTATCATTACTTTGTAAGAATTTAAATATTAGATTAAAATTGTATTATTAACTAATAATATAGTTTGGAGAATCGTATCTTTTTTAAGTTATAAATTTTGTAACTTATAAAACAATTTATAAAATTGACTTATGGCATTCAAGAATATTTTTTAGTAATGTAGAAACTCATCATTTTTTCTTTCCTTATTTTACAAGTTTAAAAAAAAACTACATAATCATATGTGCTGAAAAAAGCGTATGATTTATTGTAGTTATATACTTACCAAGTCACCAAAACTTTAAGAACTCAGAAGAAATTCAAGTAATGTGTCTGCATAAGAATAAGCAGCTTAGTAATAAATAGAAAATAAAATGATGTTTTCTATTTTAGACTAAAACCTCAATCTTGCAATCTAGTATATTTCTTAAAATTTACTTTCATAAACTCACTTTCTTAAAAACATATTTTTCCAAGTAAACAGATTTCAAAAACATTAGTGATTAGATTAATTATATGAACATATCTGCATATCTCATTTGCTAAGTAGAGCCTTACTTTATACCTGTGGCTCCATCAAATTTATTAGTACCATTCTTTTTACATGCAAAAGTGACCAATTTTGATAATGTATTATATGGTTAGTCTGTAAATCCTACTATTCTCATGCTAAACTCCTGTAATTGCTCTTTAATATCTGTGACTACTTCCTTATAATATTCATATGCAATTGATTAAACCACCAGTTCCAAAATTTCATCCCTCTCTGTGTTTATAGCATGTTCCATGTGACAGCAATTACTCACCAAAGGAAAAGTAAATTTACAATTTCTTGACTTTGGGTTTAGTAGTATTAATTCTTTAGTTCTGTGGGATGTTTGCAGATGTGATTAAAACAAAACATGAAATGTGCATGTGCAATGGGTTTTGGCCTTGTGTTCCTTTTAAATCACCATGAGGACATATTTCAGCTCACACACTTGTGCCAGGAGACTGAACCGCATCTGGATCAAACTTGGACCAATCTCTAATTTGAAGCTAAGTTTAGATGACTCCCAAGTTACTGATACTTGAACAAAATAAGTATCAGTAATAGTAATATAGTAATAGTAATATATATAGTAATATATATAGTATATAATATATATAGTAATATATATACATATACATATATATATACTCTGCTTATTGTTACTATCTCAACATGTTTTACATTTGATATTTCATATCATTAAATACTTTCACCAAGAAATGTCATCTATTTATTTCGTCAAATATTTATTTTTAAGTTGTAAAAGATTCTTTCTTAAGCACCAGCAAGATGTGTCTCACCAAGAAAATTGCTTTCTATCAGCTCTTTGCCATTAAGCATGTTTTCTATTTGTTCTAATTTCTAAATGGTTAGTTTTGAATTCTACTAAATGGTATTATAATTCTCTGTGTCTGCTTATATGGATTTCATGTTCTATGGAAGGCATATTTCTACTGTTGCTAGTCCCAGAATTGTCAGTACATGTACATGAATTTCCTTTTTCCTTGGGTTAGGGCAGTAGAGCCAGGAGGGACACAAGAAGTCTTTGACGTGGCATCTGGAGAGAGTTCTCCAAGGCTGAACATTCTTTATTTTAAAATATTGTTTTCCTTTACCCTTTGTGAAGCCAAATCTTTTTACTCTTTCTACTTTGTTTCCTTTAAGAATTTTCTTCCTCTTGCAAGATTTAAATATTTTATTCGTATAACAGTTCTATTAAAGCCCTTTTGCTCTCTGTGTCTGCTTCCTAAATCTCTCCTACACTTAATTCTAATTTGTGTTGTAAATTTAAATGCTATTGATACTCAGCATTATGTAACCAGTTCAGTTCTCTTCTACTCTATGTATTTGGCTAAAGTCTCCTTGTAATTCCCCTTTGGGGGTCTATCCTTAAGATTGCATTATCAATTTGTCAAATTATCAATTTAGTTAACTAAACTCATTGATCATCTTTGCCTTTCTCATCACCCACAAAATTCATAACTCGATCTTAGCCAGTTTGCTATAATTCTCTCAAAATGCTATCCCAGTGCCACCGCAGTTTTCATTTCACTTATTCTGATAGTTTGTTTTTTGCTCTCCCTGTCGCCTCTTTTAAAACATTTTGCTTGCAATGCATTTTTCAAATTACAAGACAAGTCACCAAACCCACCCTATATGAACATTTCAACACTTAAAAACTTGCAATTTCACTTGAAAAATATAAACATTTTGTGATAACTAGCACAGTCATATTTCATGTGATCTTACCTGCAATACTCATCTCAGTGATGGTAGTTTCTTATGGTACCCCTAAGAGCTTCAAGTGTCACTGATTCATAAACACCTTTGTACCTGGATGTTTCATATTTTATTTTTAATTTATTTTTAATTCATTTATTTCTGAGATGTTAAATAACACATGGCATCTTAACAGAGCTCTTCTTTCTGTCATCATGCCATGATAAATTTTCACTCAACACTTCTTTCTTAACAGATCTTTATCGGTTATCATTTAAATAAATTATTTACACTTATTTATTTAATATACAATTGTATAGATAAGTGCCCTGATGCAACAAATCACAGATGTTCTATTAGTTGTAACTCCCCAGTACCTACTTTATTCAGTAAATATTAATTGATTAATTCACATATGTTGGACAACACTTGCGTCATGATTAAAGCATAGATTGATATTTGTGGGAAGGATGAGAAACAGAAAATGAAACAAGGTATTTAATAACATGTTCAATTTCTCTCTTCACTTAATTCCTTGCCACTACTATTTACTTTGTCTCAGTTCAATACAAGAGACTACAGTTTTCACTTGTTTTGTGTGTTGTACACATAATCTTGCATTAATAGTAGCCTTGTACAAACATAGCTTTGAAATCATAGTATTTTTTGTATTCACCACCATCTTTTAACTAAACATAAGAAAAATAACCATTGCTTGTTTTTCTGAAAAAAATGCCTCTTTTCTCATACATAATTATCACTTAGAAAACTGCAGGTTATTTTCAGGGCCAGTGTTGTCAGGCAGTGGAGCTTTATTTTACTCAGAATCATTTCCTTGTAAGTCAGAATCTAGTTGGTTAGCATTATACACAAACTAAAGATTTTTACTGAATCTAAAATTTACCATTTTTGCAAATCTATGGATTGAAGAATATTTGAACTGATAAAATCATAACTTTATTGCTCTAGTGTCCATTTTCAAAGTGCTTACTTACCTGTGTCTATTAAAATTATCTTTCTCTTTAGGATCCTAATTGATAACTATGACATTACAGATCTTGAACTTCCATCGTATTTTAAGGTTAGTCTTGTTATTTTACCTAACATTAGATTTTCATAGTTATAATTCTATGTTCTTTGAGAATGTGAATAGACAGATTCTGAGACACACAGTACTGATCTTTATGGTCATATGAGACACTACATATTACATATAATTTGCAGAATAGTAAGAACAGCAGGAAGTATGTCTTTTTTACTTCTATAAACAGCATCTAAATAATCATTAACATCTATTCCTTGGAAAGGTGCTGCTTATTTGGGATATATGGTCTTTATATTTTCAAATAACACTTTCTGCATATCAAATATTTAACTGTTGACATATATAACTTCTTCACTTTTCCTGCTAGCAAAAAATCAACTAAGGATTTATAAATTGCTAGCTCCTATTTAAAATATTTTCTGAAATAGTGCTTAAGACTTGTGTTTTAAAAATAGTAATTGTTCAAGATTTTCATTGAAATAAACAAAAATAGTCAAAGACTTCTAGCTTTATGAGCCCCAAACTCAATTCCAAAATATAGATGGTTGTCAGAGAAAGTTAGAAAGTAATCAAAATTGTCTTTAAGCTCTCAAACTTCATTGACTAAAATGCATAATCAAAACACATCGTTTTTGTACTTATTTCTGAGTAAAATTGAATTATATTTTCTGCTTACAACAATGCGTACATAATCAATCTGCTTATTATTTTTATTTAGTGCTTTGTACAAGAAAATTAAAGACATTGCTAAACTCGGAAGCATGTCAGCACAACCCATTTGCTCTTAGGATTACATCGCTATGCTAAGTTGATTTTTACTACTGTTGCATTTTAGAATACAAACACCAATACTGTATTTCTAGTTGAAAAGCAATTTTAGCTGAAATGAAAATGCTCAGCAGTATGTCAAGACAACTTCATTTATTTTAAAGGAGGAAGGAAAATTTTAAACAGCCAGATAATATCACTTTAATTGTTGAAAACATGGGAAAAAATATAAGCCATTCTAAAAGAATTTTGTATGAAAAAATGGAAGCCACTAAAATTTAAAAAATGTATTTGAGCTTATTTGTTGCTAAGCATTCATCATAGTGATAAAAATAACTTCATATAAACTCCCAAAATTAAAAAAAAAAAATCACTTAACATTAAGTGTAAGATTGCATACAGATTTTTTTTTTTAATATGCTTTGAGTGATTTCCTGGACTTTGGATTATCTATCCAGCGCTTTCATATCATCAAGCTTTGTGGTAAAACAACTTTGCTATCCAATTTTATATTATACCATGAAATTCCATTCACTTTTAGGCACCTCATATTAAATATATAATTCAAACAGATACCTGAAAAGATGAACAATAATATTGAGGGAACCGAAGAGAGTATTTTTAATAAATTGACATCAATAATAGTCTTTTTCTTCAATCTCTAGCATATGAGTAAATAGATATTCACATATTTTTGTGTAAGTTCACTTCTTTGATTAAAAAGTTCTGAACATAAGATTATTTTATATTATAACATGGAAAAATAATATGTATCACTTATCTATCAGCCTCTTTTTAAAGAGCTCTTTGAGTCCAAAATAATTTGTTTTAAGTAAGTCCTTGGAGTGTGTGAATGTCATAGTAAGCATCAGATTCCACATTCATGAAGATAAAAAGCTTTCTTAATTTGCCATCTATTCAAACTGTGTAATTTCACTGAATCAAAAACATTGCGAACTTTTCCCAAATATAATTGGAAACTCTATTCCAGGAATTCTCCTTAACTGAAAATTTATGAATGACAATGAAAATACATTATATTGCTACATACTTCAGTATAATAAGCTATGTTTTTAAGAAAAAAAAAAGTATTGTCATAATTACATTCAGTAGAAAACTACAAACTATAGATTTGATATATATCCTAATAAACTGGAGAAATTGAGAGGGATTGATAAACAGTAATCAATGACAGAAAAACAGAAAAAGTAACAGTCAAAAGTTGGTTGCTTGAAAAATTATTTAAGAAAAAAGGCTACATAAATTATTAAGAAAAAATTACAAATATCTAATATGAGTAAAGACCAAAATCATTATAAATTTTATAGATATTATAAAGATATTTAAAAAATTAATAACTTTAAAATTGATTTGAAATTTTAAATGAAATAGACAAATATTTTGTAAAGGGCAACTTTACAAAACCTATGAAAAATAAAGTTATACAGTTTTATAACAAAAAGAAAACAATATTTTGTGTTAAATGGGTGGAGAATTAAGCAGATATTGTTTCAAGAAAGATGTGAAAGAACCCATGTACATGAAAAGGTATTGAAAATCATACTGTTTGGGAGAATAAAAATAAAAATCACAATGCAATATAATACTACCCCATCATCTAATCTCATCTTATCACAAAGCAAAGATTATAAGAGTTGGTGAAGGTTTGGAGGAATTGGTTTTGTCTTTGATTGATTTTCCATAATGGAGATTTCTCAAATATAAGAATTACCTCATGGTCCAGCAATTACAAGCACACACATACACACGCACATTCACACCTACACACAAAAATGAAATAAAATCAGGCTATCTGCTTCCTCATATTAATTGCAATATTATTCATAATACTTAAGATATGGGAACAACCTATGTATATCTGCAATAAACAGATGGATAAGCAACGTATATACAGGCTTGTATGCATACACAAACACGCACATTTCTGGTATATTATTCAACCCTAAGAATGAAGAAAAGTCTGCTATTCACGATGTGAATGAAAACTGAAGGTATTATACTGAGGTAAGTTAAAGAAGAAATATAATCAAAAATCAAAAAAATCAAAAATCAAACAGGGTCTAAAGGGTAAGAGGACTGAGGAGATGAGAAAAAGTAGTTGCAAGTAATAGATAAATAAGTCTTAGAAATCTAATGCACACATAATGACTATAGTCAAATATACTTTATCGTCAGCGTTTAAGTTGCTGAGATTAGATTTTAATTATTTTTTCCAAAGCAAGAAAATTAGTAATTATGTGACATGATAAAGATGATAACTAGCAAATGCTAGTGATCATCACCATACTACAGTATATAAATGCATTGAATAAGTATGCACCTTAAATGTATACTAAGTCATGTATAATTATGCATCAAAACAAAGAAAAATTAGAAAATATGAATTATCTTATATCTGCTAAGGAAATTAAATCTAAACTTAAAACCTGAGGTAGAAATAAAGATCAGGTCCAAGTAACTTCTTTGAATTATTCTCAACATTAAAGACTGATTTGCAGCACTCTTCATTTATTTCCAGTTATATAGAAAAAAAGTGATATAAGGAATGAGTTCAGCATAAATATCTAAGTTAAGTATGCTTAAAATACAAGAGAGCATCTCTGTTCTAATTTTGACTTGAGTGGTGGTAGGACAATAGCCATATTGAGGTGCAGAAATTTACAGTTTCTAATGTGTTCATTTTTTGTATGTAAGATGAATTTTGACAATAAAGTACAAAATATGTGAATGCTAGCATATCTTTTAAAATATTTTTCCTTAGATTCTGGTTTTCTAAAAAAAGTTTTTGATTTCAGGGTTTCTTTTGAGATTGGTTACCCCAATTCCCATAGATTAGTTTATAGTTCAGAGTTTTTCTCTGCCAACTTTTCAGGAGACACTTAAATTAATTGTTTATAGGCTACTGCATAAGAATCTGCTCATGATATTCTACTGAAAGCATGACTCTCTTAATTTGCAAAAAGAACACATTTCCCATCTCATCTGCTCAAAAGCTTTCTAAAAAAGATTTTTTTCTAAGAAACTCATGACTAAAATCATTATTTTGATGTGAAAACAGCTAACATCTGTGGCTTCGGCAAAAATAATAAAGCATGCTATTGAAAGAATTTGTTCCATGTACAGTACAAGGTATGTACTATCAATGCTTGTATTCAGGAAAAATCTGTTCTAATTATTTTTTCCAGCTTATGACAAAAAGAGAAAGAAGGAAGTATTAACCTTGCTTGTTCATAGTTCACGTTTGTCAATGATGACAGCTACCCTTCAGAAATTGATGTTGGTTTATTTTGAATTACTTGCCAATTGCTCTTTTTTTTTTCACCTCAGCCAGCTTCAGATGAGTCAGAAAATTGTGTAGTACTAAATTTGGTAGTGCTAATATTCATTTGTCTGTTTGATAAGTTTTATCTCATTTGTGTGTTTACAAGTGTATGCATATTATTAAATTTAATAACTGCTAATTCTTATGACTTATATTTTTCAAGTCTTAAAAAGATTTTTAAAGAACTATATTCACTAAAGTCAATTAGTATCAAGCTCTTGTTATTTTGAGGATAGTACTTTACAATTAAAATTTTTATATCAGAAACTTATGGTTTATTTTATATTAATGTAGTCTTTGAATTGTACAAATATTTATTTCAGTTTGATTAATCAATCCACAAAAGAATAAGTTATATGGGAATTTTTCATGAATAATTCAGCAAATAGATTATTTAAAATTTGCGTGGTCATTTGTCTTTATCAAGACTTTGATTATTTGACAATAATTTAAAATTTATCTAAATTATTTACAAATTTAATAGTCCATGTAGGGGTGTACTGAAAAAAATATTTGTCATTTTAGGTGTTACCTATTAAGTCACATTTTACATTCAGGAAGGTAACTGAAAAGGAGGGCAAGATTAGGTAGATGCCTTGTCGAAAGGTTTTTCGTAAGTATGAAACTTATTCTACTCTGCTAAGTTGAGGTGTGTGTGTTTTATCATCACCATTATTATTATTATTATTATTATTATTATTATTATTATTGTTGTTGTTGTTGTTTTTGTTATTATTATTATTATTATTATTATTGCATATGTGAACCTAAAAGAGATCAATTTGATATGCTGGGTAAGATTGCAGAAAAAAATGAAAAGGGTTTCTTCTATATTTATATTAATAAAATCTGTGGAAAAATAACTTGCCATAGACTATATCTATATTAGTGAGAATAATTTATGTGGTGGAGACATTAAGTGAGTAGAACTAGAAAGGGGTATTAAAAAGATTTTATTTTTAAACTGACAATTATGAAGCATTTTTGATAACAAGAATGGACCTATAGGGAGTCAAATTAGCAGATAGAAGTCAGAAAGAAAAAGGCAGAAACCATATGGCTTCACCTATAGATGGGCTATAGGAATAACAAAAAAGGACAAAAAAGTAAAAATAAACTGAAAACAGAACTGGGGCAAGCAGCTAGGGAAGGGGAGAAGGGTTGAGAGAGGGAGAAATGAGGGAAGGGATGAGTATAAAATCAAGAAGAGGGTTCATGGGCAATGGTTGGGGGGAAGACCTGAGAAGTGCAATGATGTAATATAATTTACATATATATATATATATATATACATATATATGTGTGTGTGTGTGTGTTTGCATGTGTGTATGCACATATAAGCATAAGTATGTAAACAACAAAGTAATAAATAATTATTTAAAATATTGTATTTTTTAAATAGACTTCTGATAGTCAATATATTTCAAACTTAATATTTTAGGTCTTTCTGGTCAAAGAAATTGTCCAATAGATAAATAAGTCTTGTTCACAAAGTCAGAGAACATATTATTTAATTCATAATGTATTTGAACAGAGTGGAAGCCTCAAGAGCAAAGGATTCTGATCTATTGACTTATTAATAAATTAATGTTGTGGCTGTTCCACCATCCCTGGTAGCCAACCCCCACAGCCAGGTTCCTAAGGGAACCTATCGGACCCTCCCCCCACCCAGGTGAGCTGCCGGAAGTCACTGGTGGTGCCAGCGCCACTTGCAAATTACTAAAATAAAGTACAGATATACTTTCAACCTGGAAAACATTCCCAAAACATGCTGACCAACACAAGATCCATGGTTTCTCAATATGTAGAACAAGTTAGAAAGCAAAACAAAGTAAGGAGAAAAACTTTAAACATGCAAGCAAACCTACAGGAAATAATCCATCACCAACATAGAAAGGACAATCTCCAGAAAACATCAAAGAAATGATGTGTATTTCAGAAAAAAATTCCAGCATCAACATGTTAAATGCACTCCAACAATTAAGAGAAATTTTAGAAAAAAAGGACAACAGTATGTCAAAAGCATTTAATGCAGTAAGGGAAGAAGTAGAAACATATAAAAAAGAAAGCATCAATATGTATAACCTAATCAATGAACTAAAGAATGAAAATGAATCCCTAAAATTGAAATTAAAAGAGATTCAAGATTTAAGGGTTGCAATAGATGAGCTCAAAAATGCACAGAGAAGCCATAGCAGCAGCATAGATGAAATAGAGGAACGAATCAGCACACTTGAAGATACAGAAATAGAGAGGACAAAGAAAGAAAAAGAGAGAGAGAAACAAAGTAGGAGGACTGAAGACAAGCTCAGAGATATTTCAGATTCCTTAAAGAAAAGAAATATAAGAGTAATAGGAATCCCAGAAGGAGAGGAGAGAGTTATGGGAACTGAAGGCTTTTCAATATAATAACAGAGGAGAACTTCCCAAATCTGAAGAAAGAAATGAAAATAGACATACAGGAAGCCAAAATGATACCAAACTACTTTAATGAAAGAAAAGCCACAGCGAGACACATCATCGTAAAACTTCCAAGAACCCAAGATAAGGAAAAAATAATGAGAATGGCTAGAGAAATAAAACAGATAACTACAAAGGAAAATCCATTAGACTGACCTCAGATTTTTCTGAAGAGACACTCTAGGCAAGGAGAGAATGGAGTCACATCTACAAAAAATTCCAAGAAAAATTGTGCCAACCAAGAATACTCTACCCTGCAAAGCTATTCTTCTTCTACAAAGGAAAAATTAGAACATTCTCCTACAAGCAAAGTCTCCAGAAATTTGCTACCACTAAACCCCCACTCCAAGAAATTTTGCAGGAGGCCTCAAGATCAAAAACATAAGAAAAACAAATACAAAAAAACAAAAACACAAAATAAACCCCAAACGACCACTGGGAAACCGTTAAAATCTCAAATATCAATAATCACCCTAAATGTCAATGATCTAAACACAGCAATTAAAGGACAAAGAGTTGCAGGCTGGATCAGAAAACAGAACCAACATTCTGCTGCCTCCAAGAAACACATCTGATTGCTAAGGATAAGCATAGAATGAAGGTGCAAGGCTGGAAAAATTCACAAGCAAATGGCCCCCACAAGAAAGCAGTAGTTGCCATTCTTGTATCAGACAGAGCAGACTTCAAATTAACAAAAGTGACAAAAAATAAAGATGGCCACTACATATGACTAAAGGGTCAATCCACCAAAAAGACAGAACAATAATCAACAGATATGTACCTAATGAGGGAGCACCAAAATTCATAAAACAACAACTAAAAGAAATGAAATCAAATATTGATGAAAATACATACGTGATAGGAGATTTTAGCACACCACTCTCAACAAAAGACAGACCAACAAAACAGCAACTACACAAAGAAACACAAGCTTTAAAGGAAGATCTAGGTCAAATGGACTTAATATATATACAGGACACTACACCTCCAAGGAAAAGAGTACACTTTTTTTCCAAATGCCAAGAGTTCATTCTCTAAAATTGATAATATATTAGGCCACAAGACAAACCTGAACAAATACACAAAGATCAAAATAATACCAACCTTTTTCTCCAATCATAAAGGCATCAAATTAGAAATCAACAATGAAAAGAAAATAAGGAGAGTAAACACTAATTGGAGACTGAACTACAGGCTTCTGGCAGATCAAAGAAGAAGGAAAAAGGAAATCAAAGAAGAAATTAAAACCTACATGGAGGCAAACGGCAATGATGACACAATGTTCCAAAATGTGTGGGATGCAGCAAAAGCAGTATTACGAGGAAAGTTCATAGCAATACAGTCTCAAACAAAAAGAATTGAAACAGCCCAAAGAAATGTTCTAATCTCCCAACTTGAGAACTTAGAAAAAGAGCAACAAAAAAATCCAAAACCCAGCAGAAGACAAGAAATAACAAAAATAAAAGCGGAGATTAATGAAATAGAAACCAAAAAGACCATTGAGAAGATAAACAAAACCAAAAGCTGGTTCCTTGAAAAAACAAATAAAATTGACAAACCCCTGGCAAAGCTTACAAAGAAGAGAGAAAACTCAAATAAACAGGATCATAAATGAAAAGGAGATATTACAACAGACCCAGCAGAAATCCAAAAGATAATTAGAGACTACTACGAACATCTATATGCAAACAAATTCAGCAACCTGGAAGAGATGGACAAATTCCTAGAACAATATGGTCATTCAAAATTGAACAAAGAAGAAATAGAAAACTTAAACAGGTCATTCAGAAGCAGTGAAATTGAGGCAGTCCTCAATTTCAATAGCCCAGGTCCAGATGGTTTTATAAATGAGTTTTACCAAACATTCAAAGAGGAACTGACACCATACCATTAAAACTCTTTCAAAAAATTGAGAAAGAAGGAAAGCTACCAAATACCTTCTATGAAGCAAACATTACATGAATTCCAAAACAAAATAAAGATAGTGCAAAGAAAGAGAACTGGAGACCAATCTCCCTAATGAACACAGTTGCAAAAATTCTAAACAAAATCCTGGCAAACCGAATCCAACATTGCATAAAAAGTATCAAACATCATGACCAAGTGGGATTCATCCCAGCGGCACAGGGATGGTTCACCATTCGAATATAAATTAATCAATATAATGCACCACATCAACAAAGAGAAAAACAAAAACCATATCATCATATCAATAGATGTGGAAAACATCATTTGATAAAGTTCAGCATCCTTTCAAGATGAAAGCCCTGAAAAAAATCTGTGTAAAAGGAACATACCTGAACATAATAAAAACTATATATGACTGATCCACAGCAAATATCATCCTCAATGGAGAAAAACTGGAACCATTCCAATTAAGGTCCAGAACCAGCCAAGGATGCCCACTCTTTCCACTCCTTTTCAACATAGTTCTGGAAGTCCTAGCTAGGGCAATAAGGCAAGAGAAAGACATAAAAGGAATCTGAATAGGGAACGAAGAAATAAAGTTATTATATGCAGATGATATGATACTCTATGTAGAGAAACCAGAAAAATCGACAGAAAAGCTGATTGAAATAATAAACTGATTTGGTAAGGTAGCTGGATAGAAAATCAACACACAAAAATCAACAGCATTCACATATGCAAAGAATCAATCAATCAGAAGAAGAAGAAATTAGAAAAAAAACACCCCATTTATCATTGCACCAAAGAAAATCAAATACTTGGGAATTAACCTAACAAAAGATGTAAAAGACCTATACAAAGAAAACTATGAAACATTCTTAAAAGAAATAGAAGATGATGTTAAAAAATGGAAAGACATTCTCTGTTCATGGATTGTAAAAATCAGCATTGTCAAAATAGCTATACTACCAAAGGTCATCTACAGATTCAATTCAATTCTAATAAAGATCCCAATGACATATTTTAAATAGATAGAACAAAAATCACTGAAATTCATTTGGAACAGCAAAAGACCCTGAACAGCCAAAACCCTTTTGACAAGCAGAAGAGAGAACGGAGGTATTACTATTCCAGACTTCAAACTGTACTACAAAGCTATAATACTTAAAACAGCATGGTATACTGGTACAAAAACAGACAAACAGACCAATGGATCAGAATTGAATACCCAGAAATAAAACCATACATATACAGTCAAGTAATCTTTGACAAAAGGGCACAAAACATACCCTGGAACAAGGATAGCCTCTTCAGCAAATGGTGCTGGGAAAACTGGATCAAAACTTGTGAAAAATAATGGACCAGGACAACACCCTCACACCCTGTACAAAAATTAACTCAAAATGGATAAAGGACCTGGAAGTGAGACCTGCAACCATAAAATACATAGAAGAAAA